>JAGVSP010004456.1:0-26986 GCA_022494985.1 Micrasema minimum
TGATATTAATAAATTATAAATAATAGTGAATTACGATTCAAATTAAATAGGCACGACAATCAAGCCCTGACCCATAAAACTAAAATCCACAGCACTTCTCGAGTATCTACATAATAAGTTGAATGGACGATTACGAATCCGAACAGAAAAGCAATTTTCTCTTTCAACGATAAGTATTTAGTTAACAAAGGTGGATAAGTGTATTATAACGACATTGACATTATTACTGCAGTTGCTTTCACGTTCATTGCTCACTGCTTGAACTTGTGAGCTAACAAACTGAGTTCCCATTTCGTAGTTCAATACAGCGGGTATTTATTATACACTACAAAAACCAAACACCGTTCATCTTTTGATTACGGAGAAGAGAAGACCCTACAATGGATGTAATCTCATATACAATATAATGATTCTTCCCCGTTACATCAAAGGAGATTGAAACTGTGTCAGGTTCTGACATATTTCCACTTCAACGGTGCATGCTAATGTAAACACGATCAAAGATTCATTGTCAAGTGTTTGTGTGTGAACTATGAACGTCGCAAAATATTATTTCGTGAATTAAGTGGCCGTTTTGTGTGCGCATGCGTAAGATTAGCACATCTCACAGTGCTAATTTGTTTTCGGAATGTTTGAGTTATAATTACGAGCGATTTTTTCGTGAACATTTTGTGGCACAATGAACTTTATACCTAAATTTGTACTCAAATAGTTATAACGCAAAATAATGGATGAATATTTTCATAGCGTAATTGTACAGATTTTTCATTTTAACTAACCATCACGCCATTTCCCCGCAGAGGTAGGCAGAGAGAATCGAACGCCATACCACTCTGTCCTGACATACTTCCTTTGCTTCCTCTACATTCATACATCTTCTCATGCACATACGCCGATTATTCCGCCTTTTCACATGTCCACTTTCAAGCACCTGTCGTACTTGGTCATGCCATGTCTTTTTTGGACTTCCTCGGCTTCTACATCCAGGCGCACTTGCATTTAAACTTCTTTTAGCCGTTCTTTCATCTCTCATTTGCTCCACGTGACCAAACCATCGTAAAAGCCCTTTCTTAATTTTGTCGATAATGCTTATCTCAGCCCTGCACTCTGCTCTAATTTCGGCATTTGTACACCTATCATACATAGTCTTACCACACATTCGCCCGAGAGATTGCACTTTTCATTTTAAATTTCAAATATTCATGAAGTTGAATAATCTTATAAATTATATAATTGATCTTGTTTTTCAAATGAATAAACGAGCTTTTTCTTATTAAAAAGGTTTTTTAAAAAAATTACAGAGTCTGAATTAACAGGTGAAGGCAGTTTAGGAAAAATCAAAACTTGTAATGGTTACAAAACTAAGGTTAAATTTTTTGTGTAAAAATGCTACGACAGTACGAGTATGTGCAGTTGCCAGAAACGAACGATCACAAAATGGCAAGTTCGACAGGGAAGCACCGTTAGACATCCGATTATTATCTTTACATTGTAAATAATTACTATCATTATCTGGGGTCTCTAAG
Organism: Micrasema minimum; assembly: GCA_022494985.1. Taxonomy (NCBI): domain Eukaryota; kingdom Metazoa; phylum Arthropoda; class Insecta; order Trichoptera; family Brachycentridae; genus Micrasema; species Micrasema minimum. Next base: position 1,527 of record JAGVSP010004456.1, read on the forward strand.
TAAATAATAGCCAAGACTTAAAATTGTCTGGGACTTGTCAGGTTTTAACTGTAGTATGTACGCTCATATTACGTCTAATCACAGGTTGAACTGAGAAGATTGTTGAGATGAAAAATTTTCAGAGTAACGCTTTTTGCCCATGATCGTCACACAAAATTAATATGATATTACTTAACCCTCGCCTTGCGGTGAGGTAACCCGCGTTGCGAAATCCCACAAAATAATTTATATCTCCGTAAATAATCAAAATTCAACACTGGCATTTTTTCTAATCTTCAAACAAATTAATGTACCGAATGCGCGGTTAAGACGCCATAAAACATTTTTTGTTGCACTTACTAATAATAATATGGCATATTTTAACCCCTTATTGCGCATGTGTAGGTTGTATAATAAAATTGAATGTAATAAAATTGATATTTTTGTAAATAATCTATCTATTTTAGAACCACATGTTTAGAATTATTATTAGTAGATACATAATAATATAGTAAAAAATATTTATTTTATAAAGATATCTATTATTGTTTATATGTATTATATATTTATGTACGCATGTATATATTTTATTTTTATTACTTTTATAATTGTTTCTTCTTAGTTTTTATATGTATAATTATAGAGCCTATTTTTTTAATGTAAATATTTAATAATTTGGTAATAAATATCATTTTCACTTGTATATATGTAACTGGAACATTCACACCTGTGAATGTTCTCCATATATGTAAAAAAATAAATAAATAATAAAAAACCTTTTTACACCGGAAAAAAAAATTACCTTTAAGAATTGTAGGTACATAATTAATTAAAAAAATATTTTTTACCTCCATGTTTCAGAAATTTTATACGAACATCGTTTATTTTGCGGTAAACGGAGGACTTTATGATTTTTTTATGCGTTTTTCAGTTTTTAATAAAAATAAAATGTGTTATTATGTCAGAAAGAGATACTAACTACACATTGATAATAATAAAAATACAGTTGTAAAAGTTATGAATCAACATTTTGTATGGGTAACCCGAGGTTACATCACCGGATGCCATGAATCATTTCAAACACAGTACTTTAAGGGTTAAGAAACATATAGGTAATATACATATGCCGGGTTTTGTAAAACACAATAATATATTTTTTATTAATTACCACCATTAAAAAAATACTTATAATACCAACGCAAATGTTTCATTTATAAATATACTTACTACATACCTATAATAATTATGATTATTTATTGTATTACTAAAATTTCTCACGCTAAGAATCATTTATAAAAATGAATGAAGTTCAAATACTTACTGAAATTACGTAATAATGTTATTAACATTTATATGTTAATTTAGGATTTGATTCTACAGGTAAGTTTATTTGACTAAATATTTTGATGGGTATTGTTAGAAAGTAATTGAACGCATTCCAGTTAAAATGAATTAAACAATGAGATAAGTATATCGTGAATGTACTAACTAAAGTATAAATTTCATTTTATATCCCTACAGAGATGAGGTAGAATTTTTTCAATTTTTTTTATTCTCCGTTGAAATTAAACCAAATCTTTAAGTTTATCAGGTTTACACCGAAAAACAGGGCAAATTTTCTAGTTTAGTAATAACCTCGCTAGCCATGATTTTTTTTTTTTATAAATGAGGTTTCACCTGGAATCCAACCCAAAACCTCCACCTCCGTGTCGAATCCAGCGTTTACCACCACACATTAGGGAGCCCGCTATTTATAATTTTACACAAAAATATAAAAATCTCTTTAAACAACATTTTTTGAAATGAATACAAATACTTGTAGACAAATTACTGGATTATACCCATGCTGGGCTGATATCAGATATTATTGGTATCCTAACAGAGACAGAGAAACTCTGGAAACGAATGTGGGTTATCTAGGCGTTTACAGGGCTTATGACCTGTCATTGGCTGGGTTCAGTGGCCACTTGACGTACTACAACATTCCCCATTCCGCCCATCATCTGATAACCATATATGACTAATTTTGGAACTACTATATATATTGAAATCGTCTCTGTTGGGATATCAATAATATATATAAAAATCTCTGTTTACGGAAACGAATAATGTCAATATCTCAAGGGACGGATTTCAATTTATGCATTTAAAACGTGGCTTTACAATAATCGTTGGTAAAAAGTGTTTCAAGGAAATCATAAATCTTCGCCGAAAATCATAAAACTCAGTGTTTAGTGCGCCAAAGTAACGTTAGGTGAATTAAACTATACTTTAGGATGATTTTCATTCGTCACGCATCACCAGCCTTGCGGACGCGTACGACCCAACGCAATGCGGTGTGGTGAGGATAAATCTGTCTGGCCCACATAGGCCGGTCCTAAAACTACTAACTAAGTCCTAACAGACCTAAATCCCAATACAATACCTAACTACCTAGTCCCAGTCTCTGGTCTCTAGACAGACTGGCTCGTGTATTTATATTCTGTGAGCATTACTATCATCAGACCCGGGAAGTTTTTTTTTTTCATATCCGCCCACCCCTGTTACGTGTCTGCTATCAAACTAAAATGTCAATTGGCACGAATAGCTAAAACTTTTATCACAAAAAAATCAAGTCTCTTTTCCAGAACTCCTAAACCCCACCGTAACACCGCGTCATTTTTATTTTTCGCCATCGTCCTACTTATTTATCCTGAGACGGCGAAATCTGCCTTTAATAGAGCTTCACTAAATAATTACCAGTTTAATCCCGCCCCATACATCTTTCCTTATTATAAAAAACCTAACTTGTTATTTTTTGTTGTACTAGTGAAGTATACAAATACCTATACAACACTATGAACTTCAAACTAAAGAGGTGTTATCAACCATTTTTAAAAATAATTCTGGGTAATTGCTAATTACTGTTTTTAATTATCACGTATCAGGTGTCAGATCCATGTGTAATGTTCTAAAGTGATTTACTAACGACTCGTCAAGTATGGAATTACGCTGCAGTGTTTAATTTGTTTCACTGTCTACTGCAGCGCTTGTACAATTATTTGAACTTACAAAAAATAATACATCAAAAGTAATAGTCACAAATTCAAAGGTTTTTTTCCACAGGAAAATCAAATATTTGTATTAAAGTTTTTGAATAAAATACAGTTCATAAACAAAAGCCGTATGAACGTAATTCCTCAAAAAAAAAAAAAATGTAAAATTACAATTTCGGTTAGAATGGTTAAAAATTTCGGAATTTTTACACAGCATAAAATTGTTTTAAATAAATAAATCTTTTGTGCGTATTGGTCGTTTTCTGGATTAATTGGTTATTTCTGTCACTTAAAAACCTGTCTAGTATATTTTCTTGGTCACATTTATGAAAAAGTCTTTATGATTATACATACATTGCACCCGACCTGAATCCTTTTTTTTTTGTTTCCGCCCACCCCTGTTACGTCTCTGCTTCAAATTGCTGATGCAGAGGCACGGATTCTTCTGATTTTATCACTAAAAATGTAGTCTCCCAAACTCCTAAAAGTACCGTAACACCGCGTCCTTGACCGCCATCGTCCTACTTAGTATCCTGAGACTAAAATCTTGTCACATAAGCTTCACTAAATATTACCGGTTTAATCCCGCCCCAAACATGAAATTGTATGCGCTTAAAAAACCCAATTTGTTATTTTTTATTGCATCTAATGTCTAGTGAATCGCGGTATTATTTTGGCCATCTTCGAATTAGATATCACCTGTGGGTAAATGCTAATTTGTTTTGAATTATCACGTATCAGCTGTCAGATTTTAATGTAATTTTAAAGTTAAGCTAACGACTCGACGTATTGAATGCGCTCAAATTTAATTGGTTTCCTGTTTTACTGTGAGCTTGTATTTTTTGAGGCTGAAAAAATAATATCAAAATAATGTTGAAAATCTTAAAAAATAATGACAATCAAAAGTAACAGATGGTCTATTGAAGCATTTTTTTCACGGAAAATCAAATATTTGTATTAAATTTTGAATAAAGTACATATTTTAAAAAGCCGTTGAACGTCTCCTCAAAACATTTGTATTTTAAAAATACAATTTTGATTAGAATATATGAAAAATTTCGGAATCATCACACAGCATAAAATTGTTTCCCACTATAAATCTTTTGTGCGTATTGGTCGTTTTCTGATATTTATTTATTGGTTATTCAGTTTTTAAGTAAGGTCTTCTCCGGTCATTATTTATAAAAATAGGTATACTGAATAAATCCCATGGTGCGTGTAATACTGAATCCTTTTTGGTTTTTTTTGTCCTTTTATTCGGCTTATTGCTGATGCAGATAACATGATTCGAATTTTGTTATCCCTAAATCACGATACCAGCTTCGGTCGACCGTGGGCTCGTTAATGAGTCAAATCGTGGTGGTTATAACGCCCACCGTTGTATGCGCCAATATTTGGCCATAGGAAACAGAAAGCCAGTCCTTGCAATTAAATGCTTTTTATGCGATGGAAACATTAATTATTTAAAAATGCCCGGATGCATAGAGTAAAAACTTTATAAGTAGTTTTTCTCAGAATTTTAAACAAAGCTCCCTCCCGATGTTGTCGAGTTTCTCATCGTGGGACACGTGTGTATTTTTCAACCAGTAAATTTGTTGGGATATCAATAATATCTGATATCAGCCCAGCATGGTTATAATCCAGTAATTTGTCTACAAGTATTTGTATTCATTGATCTTAAGACATTGCAATGCACTATTTTATATGATTGGGAACTTTTATTTACGTTTATGAAGGCTTTTTCTATCAGATTTCTACAGTGGTATTTAGAAGTAAAATGCAAAGTAGGGTAATGGAGTAAAATTGTTATTTTATCTCGGGCGGAGGTGTGGGCGGAGTGGGTTATAAGAACTGTTTGCATTCCTTTGACCTCTTCAGGCTTCAGGTCATTGTCACGGTCCGACAGGAGGGCGGGGGCGAGGGCGGGTCTGCAACTTCTCAATCCTGATAATCTCTGCTCAGTCCTCCTCAGTGTGGGCGGACTGGGTCACCAGTCTACTGGCGATTCCCTCACTATCGGGTCATTGTCATTACAACCAGCGAAAGAATTTGGCATATTTCAAAGTACTGATTTACATTCTGTGTGGGAGGACGGGTTTTGCAGAGTTGATTGATCGATTTGAGATGCAACTTCTGTATTTTAATTTTGTATAGGCAGTGGTAGAGCATGTAACCTTAATAAATTAAAATTTGTATAAATTGTCCAGGTTTAGTCAGACTCCTACCCACAAACGCTGGAAATATCGAAAATTTGGTAGTGATATTTTACACCAAAATTTGATGTACATATTATTATTTTAATTAGGGGACGCATATAAACGCGTATTAAAAAAAAGTAAATTATGTTAGATAAAGCTGCCTTACAACTAATAAATGTGCTAAATAGTATGATGCAGAAACGTGGTTGACGATCTAAATAAAATTTAACTTACACGTGGGAGTTCTAGGTTAAGAACCAGGAATAATAATTTGTTATTATTTACTGCTCACAATAAAACCACCAACCTATTGTGAATGAGAATGCGATAAGAAATATTCAGGTTTCTGTGTAGGCAGCAAATAACAAGCTTTACAACCACTTGATTCAATCGTAACTTCATTATTGTCAACATGGCGATATTTTTACTTCGTTTTCGAAGCGAAGGATTTATGGTAAATTTGATGTTTGAGCTTAAATGTAATTCGTAAATAGATAAGTTTTTATTGTGAAACACGTTTAGATAGGTATTTAATTTTGGAACATTGTGTTCGGGTTTGGCTGCGCCCGTACAATGTTAACTTTAAATTCAATAGGAGATGGAATCCTGAATTACGTATTAAGACATAATATTACATAATATAGTACCTAGTACCTTCGTTAAAGTGATCATGTACATACGTGAGTCGCTGATGGTAAATGTTACCATTATATATGTATGTAGCTCTGCACCTTTGTAGGTTCATATTGGGAATTACATACTTCTCGGAATTTATTGAACCTTTGGAATACCGACATGAAGAGAATTCGAAATACAACTAAATGCAATCCTTCCATCACATTATTTCCAAGTAGAGTTTCATGGAATAACTCAATGATACACAAAATAATTTTTTAAAACACAGTTGCTTTAGGTATGTTTATTACATTATAAACATTTCGTTTAAAAAATCTGATCAAATTTAAAGCATAAAAAATGTGCACTCTTGCTTGAAAACTTCAAGGGTAAACTTTTCATACGATTTAACTTAACAATGATTTTTTTATTTTGCTTAAAAGGTTAGGTAGGATTTAAATTATTGCTTTTTTATATTTTTTTTAGATTTGCGCATAAATCGATTTTTTGTATCCAAATGGCAGAAGTGACATAATTTGTTTTTCAATTTTTGTTTGAGATATCAGAATATCATCACTTCACAACGTTTTACAGAATCAGTGTCGATAATATTTCAAAGAGACATACATAAATGGTCAATATAATCTAGCGAATAAAATATGTTTCATTTGATGTGAGAAAAAATACATATAAACAAATCACCGAGGCCAAGGGTTTAATATGTAGGTCAGTGAACAGAGCAATACAAATAACTAACTATTCTTGTAAATATTTGAATTGTAATGAGAATCTAAGGTCGCTGTATTATCCTCGCACATTATCACCATTTAACTTACCATTAACCTACCATTCTTCCAACACGATGCATAAATTAGTCAATACACTGAGAAAAACTACAACGATTAACCAATTCAACATTTTAGATCAATTAACCAGTCAAATAGATTAATATTTATTTGTTCAAACGGTTTGTCGGAATCTGGGTGTCGCGTTGGGAAGTCCTCAGGGTCGCTGCATGAGCTGCTCCTGAATGTGCGCTAACTTCGGTTTGGACTGTGTTTCCTTTCGAGCGGAAGGCACTGTGTGTATGTGCTGTCCTCCGCTTGCGGGGTTGGTGTCATGGACCCTCCTCTCTTTCTCCGACCACTGGGAAGTCTTCTCTTGTTACTTTTGTTTGTAATTATTTCTTTTGTATATACGTGTATTATGTGTAAATTACTTTTTACCTGTAATGATTTTGGTTACTTTTTCATTGTTTTGTTTTATATGTACATATTTGTAACTATTCTTTTTTTCTGAATTAATTATTAAACGCGATACTGAGGGGGGGTAACCTTAGAGGGGTGGGGGGGATGTATATATCCTCCTCCCCCCTCACTAAACTGCATAGAGTAGATGAAATACTAGAATATTTTTCCTCTATGTGCAGCTGAAAGAGAGTCCCCCAGGACTCTATAACAGCTGCGGGTGGATGGTGGGTTCGTTATCCCCCCTCAGATTAATATTTATATCGAATGACTCATCATCTTAATCAATCCGTTTCCAGCATATGAATTCCACAAGCCAGCAATTCCTGTGTGTTATCCCAAAAAAAGGTCCACGTCCCGTAACTCCAACGTAAATCATGGGTACATATTAATCCAATTTTTTTAGTAGGGAATTGTTGAACCGGATTATGGTCTAATGGAGTCTTGGACTAACATGTAAATATAGAAATTCGGTTTTAGAAGTATTTAGAATGACTTATTAAGAATTATGTATTAAATTTTTCTCAGTGTACTTGCAATTCGAAGTAAGTGAATGAAATATTGAAGTTTACCCAATTTATCTACCGAAAGAGCGTTTTGGCAAGACTTCCTTATTGCTCCTTTCCTGGGAGGAAGCTGCCATGGCCTTGGAGATAATTAGTGTGGATTTCCACAGAAAGACGAACCAGCGCCAGAAGTGATCACCGCTGCTGTATCGTGTGCGAGAACATTGCCCAAGGATTAGCGCGTCAGGTCGCAAGGCCGTCAGACTCACGGCTCACGGCGTCCTTTGCCAGTGGTTGAAATTATTTAGCGGATAAACAATATCAATTACTAGAACAGGTGTCTATTTTTATAACGTACCTAAGGTTTCAATGATTTATGATCATGATAGATAGATACATGCCGAATATTGATTTAATGATTATCACCTACAAATCTATAAACAAAACTCAGAAATATGTAAGATAATAATTATGCATTTAATGTTACTACATTGACTACATAAATATATACAAATACTATTGAAACACATTGAATTGACTCCATACACTTTTTTAATTTAAAAAAATCCTTTTTCCGTAGATATAATTAAGTATACGTATATTTAAAATTGTATATATTGCTTTCAAATATCTAAATTCGAGATAATAAATAAAAAATAGGTGTTTGTGCGTACTCGCGGTACATCATATCCATGGAAAACAAACAAATAACTGTCTTAGAAGAGTGTCATGTTGTATGGAACTTGGTTAAAAAAAATCTTCTACTGCAATCTGTGCCAAAAAACATCACGTATTTAATCATCATGTCTGCACATAACATGGAGGAACATAATGTGTGTAACAAAAATTGTTATGTCTGACCTCTGGCTTAGCAAAACAGAGCCTTTTTAACCCACGAAGCTTATAAATAGCTGAAACAGTTAACATAATGCTCCAATATGTATACATGGTGTTTAATTTTAATGTAATCTCATACGATCGGCAATTTTAGAGATGCTATCTTATAGTAAATAAAACTTAAATGAAATTATAAATTACCTTCTTCTAAGCTTAAAGCGTTTAGTTTTGTATGAGAAAGTTCGAAACGACTAATATTGTAATGAATTTGTAAGGCCCACCTGGGACACCATCACCATAATATCATGTCCACCCCCATGCTATTGGATTCCACAAACCGCCTCCAAGCTAAGCAATCGAAAGCCAGTTCCCGTGCGTCTTTGCAAGTCAGGTCCGCGACCCGCAGCTCTGACATACACTGTCAACAAATCGTCATCGGAGGAAGCCCAGAAATCGTCTTTGAATTCATATTTTCATTTGGAACTATTTTTGTTACATATTTTGTTTGATTGCTGTCAACTAACAAATTTAATTAGTATACGAGTGCCTGGTCGAGTTGCCCGTAGTAATGCACTATTTTACTGTAGCCAATAATCGACCAATTACAGTGCTAACTCACCGATACGAAGAATGCACGCACTGGCTAACAAGTATACTAACAATATTGATGTTTTCAACACAAGTCTAGTGCATTTTAGGGAACAGTGTCTGGATGCCATCTCTGGCGGTAATGAATAGCTACCCACTGTGTTATCATTTAAAAATGTCTATGTCCTATGCGCGTAAAAACAATAAAATAAACAATAAATAAACAATATATTTAACCAACCACTAAAATAAGATGAGTTCAAAACGAAACACTCTGTATTATACACTATTAATGTCTTGATAGACAAATTTTTGTATGGCAACATCTCTCGGCGACTAAGAAATGCAGTCAATCAGGAATTAAGGTTTGATGGTTTATTCTTGAAGCTTCAAATTACAGACGCGAAATTCCCAGAAACCAAAATATAACGGTCCTTTGCGCTACTTCAAGTTTTCGTGTGTATTATTACTAGTAATTTAAGAACTTCTTTGCATAATCATTATTATAATCATATATCCGGGATTTGGGTCCGATGTTTCATATGCACACTGCACAGTTAATTATTATTTTTGATCGTCTTAAATATATTTTTGAACCACGGAATAAAACCAATCAATGCCTAAGCAGTAGCTAGTAAATTTTAAAAATCAGGTGGGTACTTAGTTTAATTTATCGTAATGACTAATATGATATCTTTTTGACGTTTCCTTAAATTTTTATGCTTTATTTAATGATCGTTAAATAGGAAAATGACACGTTTGAACAAATATTGTAGATAACATGACTTTTCTTGAATAATTAAGAGGTTAATTTCGAAATAAATTTATTTTTTAAATTTACGAGTATTTTGTGTAAAACATCATATTTATGTTTATCTTGAGGACACTAAGTGTTTATGAATAATAAAAGCTTTTAAAGTTTTATGAGTTAAGCATCATTAATTTGATAATTACCTACCTTTTTGCATTTTTAAGAAAATCGTACGATTTTGAAACTACGTATACAAAGAAAAATATTTAATAAGGGTCTCCTCCGTTGTTAATTTCATCCCCCAGCCCTTGTAAATCCACTTTTAAATATGAACTTTATAACTATAAACTTTTCTGTTGAACTTATACCCATTTTTAACAATCAATCTAACAATAAAAAACAAACCAGAGAACTCTTTGTTACAACTAATTTAAATTAGATCTTCACTAAAAGTTTAGGCGATTCGTAATAAACCAGTAAAATATTTTAACGTGAATCATGTTAATCCATAAAAATTATAAATACATAATGTAGATGTATCTCACCATACAATACATTCAAATTAATGCTCGCAATTATCACCGTAGGGTAATAAATCTTTAGTAGGTATTTACTGTTGTTTTTTAAGCTTGATTGAAACATTTATTTCTAAATTGTTCAAGTTACAAAAAATTTTCAATGCGGAGATAACAATACTCCAAGACAGTATAATAATAATCTGAATAAAACAGTATTTTCCTCAAAAGTAACGCTACTCATACGAGTACCTATACAATTTTCAGTACCGAGCTTTTTATCAATTAAATAACGTACCGTTACAACATTTACTCAGGTACTTATGCTGATCCGAAAATAACACAAGTTTTGTATTTTAAATATTTATTTTAAAGTTATTTTTATTTTTGTTAAAATCAGACTATATTGAAAAACCTATGTTGGGTGTTTTTGAGATCCTCGGAAGGAAGACTATATTTTTTAACAACATTTTGAATGTGTAAAAATACTCGTAGACAAATTACTGGATTATACCCATGCTGGGCTAATATCAGATATTATTAATATCCCAACAGAGACAGAGAAACTCTGGAAACGAATGTGGATTATCTAGGCGTTTACAGGGCTTATGAGCTGTCATTGGCTTCTCAACAGATGTCACCAGATTTAGAGGCATATCATTGTCACTCCCCGATAAAAAAAATCCTCAATCAAATTATGCAACTGATGGAATCGCGTATCAAATGAGAGGGTAAATAATTTATATACGAATCTTCATATTATTGTAGTTGAGACGAAGAGAGTCTAAGATTACTTTTTTTACATCTACCATTTCGATAGATATTGGTTCCGCATTGTTCGACCCATCCTTACTTCGGGTCAATAACTTTTCTCAAGCCCAGTATTTTTGCAAGTCCAAAGCTACATAGTACCTACGTAGTCAGACAACTAGGAATGTATTCTTACTATTTTGTTACCTACTTTGTTTTTTTCTGTCGACTTTTTTTACCAAACCGAAACGGTTGAATCAGTTGACCTTGTATTTGAAATATAACCTCCATTTGAATACTAATTCATTTATGTTTTCTTTATTTATTTGTTTAAATAATTGTGCGGTTTATCATAATTATGACACACAATGTTTTATTGTTAGAAAACTCATTGAAAGGTTTTATTATTCATAAAATTATTATTTAGCAGATGTCTTTAACATAAATCAATGAACACATACATACATACATAGGCACTTACATTATAACATCTTGACTCATTTTAAAAATGCATTTATTTTTATAATATTGATGTGATTACACATTTAGTCCTATTTGTATTACTAATTTGGGTGATTTTATTATTATTTTGGAGTGTATAATGTGAGCACTGAACAACAAACAATGGATGTTCGATACCATGAACAAGCGTAACGACTGTTATAAGTGCCTATTTAATTAAAACAATGAATCAAGCAGTTTATACGAGAATTTCCTGTAAATTAGTTAACAATACAAAAATTACGTTTTACAAAATAACTGTTTAATAAATTGCGTCATGAAAGTTTGCCACCTGAAAAATATAATACGCCTCATGTAAAAATCGTTAGAATTATTCGAAGGAAGAAGTTGAGGGATAAAAAATTTGAGGGAAGACCTAAGGAAAAAGTTGAGGGATAAAAATTTTGAATTATGGTTACCAACAAAACAAACATCCCTGATGATTATAATGAAGGAACGTAACCGCGTTAGTTGATGTAAAGGTAAAGAAACATTTTCTATATTATAATAATATAATGTGAATAATTTCACAAAATACTTTACCTATCTACTTAAATATTATACCTATCTAAAATATTTGCCGTAAAAAAAAACACTATTGGGATTTCCGAATACAAGGATGCGATTATAATATTATACTTGTATGATTTAGACATCAAACGCATGGTCAAAAAGATAATTGACATTACTCATAAGAATTTAATTTTTAGTAACAAAATACAGAATAAAACACATGTTAAATGGACACCAAACTAAATATTTTTTTAGTACCAAAACTAAAAATTCCAAATAATTATTACTCGCACCCCAAGTCGATTAAAAGAATAATGAATACTTTTTATATAATTAATGTGTTTGTATAAATTTATTAAAATTACCATTTATTAAATTCGCGGGAAACATTAAAGTATTTGTGTTAAGCGGGTCTTTGACTTGTGTAAAACACGATTTAATGGTGTCGGAAGGTCAGCGGCCGGTGGTCTTTAATCCCTAATTACTTATTACTAATTAAGAAATCAATAAATATTTATAGTAAAACAAAAGCACGTAATATTAACATAACTTTATGTTGGTCCATGCTAACATAATATTACTCGCATGGATATTAATTACACTATATGGATATAATAATATAAGAGTAAAGTAAACAGCAGGGTATCGAATACAAAATAAAATTCTAGAGACTCGTTAAAATGGTCGATAAAAACATGAATTTTGTATTCGAAATATTAAATATTCACTTTTTTTTCTTCTTTTTTTAAAAATATTTTTTATTTCAATATATATATAAAAAGAAACAATACATGTCCTACTGAGTTGCCTACTGCAACTCGTCAGTAGGTGCATAAATACAAATTCAACTAAAAATAAAAGTACACAATACATACCCTAGCGCAAAAAAAAATTAAAATACATATAAATAAAAAATACAATTCCAAACTCTCTTTTAAGCTTGAAAAAATTAATTATTTTTTCAATACTTGTTAGCAATCAAGAATCACACATGTTACAATTTTTTGGTATACTGTACTGAAGTGTTCTCTTACCATATTTGTTATTATAATTTAGGGAGAACAAAATCCTTCAGCACTTGTAAAACGAGTATTGTAAACATGCACCGGTCTGTGTTTATACTCAGAGAGAGATGCGTGCTGAGATATTAATTTGGACCATAATAACGCCTTTAACAGATAAAAATATTTACAGACTTATACAATAAGGATATCGAAACATCGTGTCTCTAACTGTTTTCTTTAACATGTTCAAACACAGATAACCAATGAATAAAAAATTACAAACACACTAATATAAACTTTTTTACCCATAAAATTATTTTAATCGAGCGTGCAAGTAACACGGATAACCACCTTTTGACTCATACATACATAGTTGTTATTCAATGGGGAGCTTTATTATCTACTAATTACTACCGAGTGTAGTATCTTATTGTAGTATGTAGTATTATTGTGAGGTAAACTAAATATTACGTGTAAAATATTGTATAAATTATAATGTACAACTAATGGTACATGGGCCATTAAAATTGTTTATCACGACTTCCATAACGAATCCATCACATTTGGACACTATAATTTATAATGTAAATATGTTAATAAAATATTCTAAAAATACCTAAATAAGTTGTAAAGTTATCATGTAGGTACTAAGGAATATCATAAATTTCTAGGAAACATTCGTATCAAAGTATTTCGAAATTAGAAATATGATGTATTTTTCATGTGGAACATACAGGTGCAGTACTTAGTATACAAGTTAGCAATAGGTAATTTGGTTGTCAGTTTACAGTGTTTTTTAAACATAAAAATATATACTTTTCTCAAAATACAAAAAAACACATTACCGATAATAAATGATAAAATAACCTGCTAACTTAAGCTTATCAAATGGTTACAAAAAGCGATTAAGACCATATAAAATGTCATTAGGTCTCTTTTGAACTTTAAAATTGGTCTTATAGTGTTAAAACATTTTTAAATATTAACGAAGATGAGTAACTAGTAAAGCACGTGGTCAATGCGCAGTCAAGGCTATATTTTCTCGTATTTATTAAATTTGTTTTTAGAACGAGCATCAAAATAATTATAAGCAACACAGATAATGACATAATCACGATACTATTGATTGCATTGTGTAGAAGATTCCCTCATACATTACCTTGGTATTTTTTATTCGGTATTCGTACAAGTAATCAATTTATGACAATTATATGAAATGCATTGCAACTAGCGTAGAATAAACACAGAATCCCCTTTCTCAATTTTTTAAATTAACTGTAGCTTCATATTTTAAATATTCTTTGATATTTTTTTTAAAACCTTCACTCGTGTGCGCTATGGTTATTGTATTATATTTCGTAATTTCGTAATGAGATAAACCACATTTTATATTATATAAATGCAGTACCTACTCTGTGCACTATATGTGCAACATACCTATGTACACATTTAACTACCTCAAAACTCAAAATGCCTTTATAACCGGTCGTTCAAATGAGTGAATGAGTCTAGAAGCTAGTCTAGAATTCGTAATACATTATCCGCAATGAACTTATTTTTAATGGATGTGGAATTAAGCTTTAAATATCAATAGCGTATTTCCGACTGCCTTACATTTATCGCTTATCTCTTGTTAGACCGGAGAATTTTGTTCTAAATCTCGCACTTTATATACTTGATAAAACGTTACATTTAATTCATATTAGATATGTTATCTTATTAATATTGAATTTATTTCTTGTTATGGTAATTAACGTTATGAACGTTGAGTTTCCTTTAATTAGAACCTCATTTCCAGAGCATGTTTCATTATTTTGATCTACATAAATACTTATTGACATCCTCCTCAGTGCATCTTATTTGAATACTTCTAAATACAACTTCCATTGCTATTCGCCTTCTTGGAGGTTAGGTACGTATGCGAGTAATAAAACTTGTTGGCCTCATGCTGTGTTTTACCATACTTATAATATTATAACCTAAATTCTTGTCAAGCTTTCAAGTTCATAAAAATACTCCGCGTGGAACAAACAAAGCTACGTATTTTTATAATGCATCAATATACCTACAATATGTATAAAACAATTGTAAATGAAAAAAATATGATGCTTAAACATACATATAGGATTCCTTGGATTATAAACTAATAATTTTATATAAAAAAAGTAGGGAACAGTAATTTTGATCTTACTGAAAAAGATTTTAAATGCTAATAATTTCAAGTTAAATGCATAGTTCGAGATAATGATAGAAATTGAAGAATTTTCGTAATGAAACATGATCAAAAATACAAATATGTTGAAAGCAAAAATTCTTCAACGACCTAACGGTCTACTTTTTTAGAAATTCATTTTTATTTGCGGTCTCGTTTACTTGGCCCCGGAGGAATATAAGTTTACATTAAGTATTGTTACGACCACAGCACGCATGTAATATGATGAAATACACTATTTTATACTAAAATAAAAACACCAAGACGCGAGATGCTATAATTTCCGGCAGCTTACGACCTTAAACTCTTATTATTATAGAAAAAAAGAAAAATGGCTTTTCCACATTTTAAACGTGTTTCAATAAATAATCTTAAAATAACTTTATTTCTGTTGTATAAATTTAAGATTACATTTACTACTACATACTACTTTCCTTTATCTGCACCCAATGGTGCATAGGGCACTGCATTATTACACCTAGTGCAGTGTATCTTGATCATTTTATTTCATGAAGTCTTACGCTTTACAACCAGTCCAAGGTATCACACATTAATATGAAAATCACACGTAAATACATATTTCATGTTGACCTCCTACGGGAATAAAACCCGCGACTTCATGCACGGTAGCCAAACCACTACGCTACGAGCGGGCATAATCATGACATGTTACGAATCCAGAGATTTTCGAAATTTAAATTAAATATATTGTAGGTATCAATTTTCATAATTTTTTTTTTCACGACGTCACAATGGGCTGAGACTTCTTAATCAGAATCGGTATAAGTACCTACGTACTATTTAAAATAATACAGTTCATGGAGTTCAATGGAGTTCTGGTACCAACCCTTATGTATGGAAGCGAAGCATGGAGTTGGAAAAATAAGTATGAAAGTAGATTGAATGCAGTTGAAATGCGATCTCTCAGGCGGGTGTGTGTTAAAACTATGTATGATAGGTGCACTTATGTTGAAATTAGAGCAGAATGCAAGGCTGAGATAAGCATTATCGACAAAATAAAGAAAGGTCTTTTACGTTGGTTCGGTCATGTAGAGCGAATGGATGATGAAAGAACGGCTAAAAAAATATATGAAGCGACTGTGCCTGGATGTAGAAGTCGAGGAAGGCCGAGAAAGACATGGCATGATCAAGTAAAACAAGTGCTTGAAAGTGGGCATGTAAGAAGTCGGAATAATCGACGTGCGTGCATGAGAAGATGTACGAATGTGGAGGAAGCAAGAGAAGTATGCCAGGACAGAGTGGTGTGGCGTTCTATCCTCTCTCTGTGATGGTTAGTTAATTAGTTAGTTCAGTTCATAACTTCTTATTCGCCCTAAGGTTCAAGTACTTCTCAACTTGGAGTCTGCGGCATCTGGTAGACCTTAAGTACTGTGGCCTGAGGAACAACATCTGCTTGTTGTGTGCCCTATTGTACCTAATCACTTGGCTGGCCTCTTCATGACCTATTGTCCGCCACTTGCTACTTTACTAACTATGCTCGGCTACTTGGATGGGGAGGCGCTGACAGATACAAGTTAATACGAGTGTACTCAGGTACGCTATACTAACAGCATTCATCCGACCTGTCTCTGTTATACGGACACTGTGTTCTTGTGTTCGGCTAATTTATTCCCAGCACATTCCACTTCTGTCCTAGGTACATTAGATAATAAATAGGCTCATCTGTTAAAATATATTACGTGTGAACAGACAGCCGCAGAGATTTGTTTCAGCTACAGTTTGTCGGGCTGTCTACGCTGACGAGGGCAAAACATGTTTTGGCGATAATTGCGTCGGGGATTTTTCAAATTAAATACTTACTCAGTAAAAGTAGCATCGATGTGCATGGTTTAAAAAAACTGTCGGTCTCATTTGTACTATGTACTAGGCGGAGCTGACAAAAAACACATGTAGATGTAAATTTGTTGTAAAAGACCTCTACACTAATATTTATACCATCAAACATAAAATAATGTAGGTATTTTGGAAAATATTATGTAGGAAATCAGGGTTTGAGTTCGCACATGTTTAATTTTTAAATTTTTGATGATTAATATTTCTCATTCTTAAAATAACTGGCACACGAGTGGAGGCTGTTAAAAAAGTGCATAGTCAAAATTTATTTATTTATAGGAAAACCAACAGTCAAATAATCATTATAACAAACATTAAAAGAAAACAGAGTACACCAATTAGAGGTTTACACAGGTAGTAACAAAAATAGGTAAAAAAGAAAGAAAATATTCTCATCGTAAGATTACTACAAATAAATTATATGTACATAAAAGTGAGTTAAAAGTTAGAAAAGAAAGAAAAAAATGCTAACTCAACAAAATGTAATCAACAAAGTGTGATTTTCACTCGGAAAGCAAACGCCGCACATCACCATGGTTATTCTCAAATAAATCTATATTCAATGTTTTAGATATTTTATTAAAGTAATTGGAGGCTCGCCATATATACGAATTTTTCCTACAGTTAGTATGTACCAGAGGGGTATAAAGAAGAGGGTTGTTACGAAGGGTTTTACGGGGAATATTTATGGAAAATTAGAAAATAGTTCCGAAGAGTTTATTGCTGCAGAGGCTATTTTTGATAGGAAAACTGTGATGGGGCGGATAGTCACTTTACCAAGGCAGTGCAGGTGCGGGTGCGGTGTTCACAATGGCAATCTTCATTATTATCGTATCTAGGTGACAGTATTCATTTGCATAAATTGTCTCAAACAAATGACAATAATAACTAGTAACTAGGTACTTCAGAAGTTGTCGGCTGTTCAAATGCTGAATATATGATTACCTGCAATATTATACATTTATAAGACGATTTCTATTATAATAGATAATTTTCAGATTCTTTCTCTTTGTATCGCCACACAGTAAAATATACATAAAAAAAAATATAAATTACGTTTATATTTATTTTTTATCATATCAAATATATTTATACATAGTCAAATATATTTATACATATCTACTATATCTTCGTGTAAGTTTCGTTCTTATGTAAAAAAATGCCTTTGAATTATTATAAATTAGATATTATTGATATCTCAACAGAGACAGAGAAGCTCTGGAAACGAATGTGGGTTATCTAGGCGTTTACAGGGCTTATGACCTGTCATTGGCTGGGTTAAGTGGCCACTTGACGTAATTACAACATTCCCCATTTCCGCCTGTCATCTGACACATCTGACAACCATGTATGACAAATTTTTGAAACTTGTATATATCTTAGGTGTAAAGAACTATCCGCTTGCGAGTTGTTATTTCGACAGATTTTCGAATTACTGACATCTATTGAGAATAAGTTAAAGTATTTTTTTGGGCGATCTACATTATTGGTGTAAGTAAGATTCGAATCTGAACTTTATTACCTACTAGCAGACGTCTGAAGATGTCTCTTCAATTTATTTTTACTTTAAATTACTTCTCACGTAATATGAATAAATATAGAACTAAGATGATTTTTGTAGTTGCTATTTAGATACTCTTTTCACCAGGCGATGGGAGAACTTTAATCCCGAAACCAGGTAGGTAGTGTAGGTAAATTCTATTTCTATAGAATATATCAATAGTAACACATAACATCGTTCATTATGAAGTGTTACGAAGTGAATGCCGAATAAATCAACAAAATAATAGATACTAGCCATCACACAAAAGTGTGTCAATTTCATTTCATAATTTTAGAAAACTACAAAGTGAGTGCTTCAAACACTGAGTTAATAGATCATCATCATCATCATCATACCATATCCGCTCCCTATGTGGAGTCCACAAACTGCCTCCAGGCCAAGCGATCGGCCGCCAGCTCCCGTGCATCTTCTGAGTTTTGAGAAAAGGTGTCTTAGAAAATTTTTAGGTGTGCGGTGGTTTGACTTTGTAAGGAACACAGAGGTGAGGCAACGGACACAGCAACCCTTGGTATCTACTGTCATCCGGCGAAGGCGTTTCGGCTGGCTAGGCCATATACTACGTATGCCTCCCGAGAGCCTTAGCCATGCTCGCCTATTTTACAAGGCATCAGGTTCTCGGCGTCCTGGTCGTCCACTGTTGACGATTCGTCGGCAGTTTGCGTCAGAGCTGCGGGACGTGGACTTGAGTTAATAGATACCATCTCTTTATTATTTTTTATTAAAATGTAAAATAATTTTCCTTTTTTTAAAATTAATTTGTGGTCACTATTAAATATGATAAAAATATAAAATGCAAAGTGAAATAAAAATATAATGCAATAATTCTGCATATTCACCAAGATACAATTTGTATTGAATTTGCACGCATAATAGTAATACGTACCTATCTTTATGTTGTTAAGCAGTCACGTATGATGATGTAATTTCAGAGGTTGAATTAACTATTGGAACACTAATAATAATTTTAAAAAAATAAGCGTTAATTCGTTGATTTATTAATTACTCTTCACTTCTCAATTCCAAAGGCAATAAATTATCTGCCAATAATTGTCTAAGCTGATCATACGTGTTATTATTATTTACACAAAGTTAGCGCTTCCGCAGAATGAATAAATAAAAAAAGAAACATGTCTTCATTTTTCATTTATGCCTTTGAGGATGCAAAATAATTATTGTCTGACTAATCAACTAATTTAAGAACATACAATATGATAAATTAATTTAATAAAAGCATATATGGAGATATTCGTTTATACCACAGACAGATGAAAACACGTCAAGTAAAATAATAGGTACTAAAAAACGTCAAACAATATCAAATAACTATTTAATTTTTAAAACAATCATGTTACGTGGCATTACTGCCTGGTTACGTGGCATTACTCCAAAATAATGAACTAAACGCTAAGAGTAAGTAATCGTTTATGGGGATTTTCACATTACTTCAACCAGATATTTAAATCCAGCAACATTTCAACCCTTATGTTTGGTAGTAAAGCGTGGTGTTGGAAAAAGAAGGATGAAAGTATACTGAATGCTGTTGAAATGCGATCTCTCAAGCGAATGTGTGGTAAGACTGTGTATGATAGGTGTACAAATGTCGAAATAAGAGCAGAGTGCAAGGCTGAGATAAGCATTATCGACAAAATTAAGAAAGGGCTTTTACGATGGTTTGGTCATGTGAAGCGAATGAGTGATGAAATAACGGCTAAAAGATGTTTAAATGCAAGTGTGCCTGGATGTAGAAGCCGCGGAATGCCGAGAAAGACATGGCATGACCAAGTACGTCAAGTACTTGAAAGTGGACATGTGAAAAGTCGGAATAATCGGCGTATGTGCATGAGAAGATGTACGAATGTAGAGGAACCAAAGGAAGTCTGTCGGGACAGAGTGGTATGGCGTTTTATCCTCTCTACCTATCCCTACGGGGAAATGGCGTGATGGTTAGTTAGTTAATATTTTAATCGTCCCCGATTCATTCAACTTCAGAAAACCATAACATGATAATTTATTGTGTACGACAGAGAAATACTAGACACTATAGTCAAATCTTCTGGAACTGACTGGAAGATTTTACGACCATCGCCAAGGATTTTCTGATAGACCTGTACATTATGATAAGAGATAAAATAATACATCGTTCTGGGCCTCGATTCTGTTAATTTTGTGGAACTATTGCGCATACGATTTTGTACTGAATTCGTATGCGCAGAATTGTCTAAAACCTTAAGAGAATCGCACCGCTGATGGTAGTTTTGTTAGTACCATGGTTAATTGGTTAGACATGGACTTAATAGTATTATCATGGTAGTCCGGTAGGCTCCGATATTAGGATTCTGCTGGCTTATCACAATACTGACTCGGCCAGTTCACCGCAGCTAAGACTCTGCTCGTCCTAGGACAAGCATCATATCCTGTCTAGACAGGCATCATATTCTGTTTCTCGCAGTAATTACTGTATTGTATGGCCAAAAAGCCAATAAATTATTCATTTTTGTTAAGAAGGGTGTAGAAACATTTGAATTCGGTACAAATATATATAAAAAATGTTTACGGTTTTGGCAACATTACTTTTTACAAAAAACTTTAAAAAAAAAAATTCTATTCAATAATAACTAAATAACTTTTCACACTACAGAATATTCAACTACCCAGCTTACACTCATTGATGGAACAATTGGTAGAGATTGTTATATAAGTATATGGAGTAACAAAACTCGTAGTACAACCCGAAAACTGGTGAATCTACTTCATATTTGGAATTGAATGTGTAATATGACTTTTAAATCTGAGCTTTAAAAAAAAATTAAGTAAAATTACACAAATTCCTATTGAAATTCGATTTTTGTTTTTTTTTCTTCTTTACGGATAGTA
Organism: Micrasema minimum; assembly: GCA_022494985.1. Lineage (NCBI taxonomy): Eukaryota > Metazoa > Arthropoda > Insecta > Trichoptera > Brachycentridae > Micrasema > Micrasema minimum. The sequence goes on from JAGVSP010004456.1 coordinate 23,070, forward strand.
TTAATTTGACCAAAAAATATATTTGATAACAATTTGTAAAGAATACTTGAAAAAAAATCAACCTTTTACCTACTAAATTTTCTCGAAAACTATGCGTCAAATAAACAAATAATATTCCACATAATCGACTCCAAATATGACGTAGATTCACTGGTTTACCGCTTATACATCGAGTTTTGTTACACCGTGTATATTGATATATACTAAAATTATTTATAAAATCGGCTTGCGACTAACCATCATCGCGTAGCTTTGAAATTAATGTACTTTTGAAAATAATATATATTTATTAATATCGAATTAAAAACGAGAACTTCCCCCTTAATACCGATAGCAGCTCAGGTGCTATTGATGACTACCTGTGCCTGTATGATAGCACCTGACTATAGGAAATCCATTCATATAAAATGATAATCATCTTATTTGTTCTGGGTGGATATTATGGTATATTATTATTATGTAACTACTTGTAGTTTAAAGCGTTGGACAGGCTTTTGATCTACCGCTCGCATGAGAAGTAGTGTAAAAATTAAACATACGTGTGTTATACTAATAATAATTCTCTAATTTTGTTTTTTTTCTCTTTGTTTCAGGTAAAAAATTGCAAGTCTTCATTAGTCAATAGATATGGTTGCTATAATTATATTTCATCTACTCCTGAATCAAACCAGGTAATATTTTTTACTTAATACTTTTACTACCTTGGTGGTTTGACTTTGTAAGGAACACAGAGGTGAGGCAACGGACACAGCAACCCTTGGTATCTTCTGTCATCCGGCGAAGGCGTTTCGGCTGGCTAGGCCATATACTACGTATGCCTCCCGAGAGCCTTAACCATGCTTGCCTATTTTACAAGGCATCAGGTTCTCGGCGTCCCGGTCGTCCACTGTTGACAATTCGTCGGCAGTTTGCGTCAGAGCCGCGGGACGTGGACTTGACTTGGGAGCATGCGCGGGAGCTGGCGGCCGATCGCTTGGACTGGAGGCAGTTTGTGGATTCCATATGCTCCACACAGGGAGCGGATATGGTATAATGAAATGAATGAATTTAATACCTACTTAATACAATATTTTAAAGACTCTGTAAATAGTAGGTACCGTCAGTTATCAGATGATTCGTTACTTAATTCCGTGGATTACAGCACCTATCACGTGACCTTCACACACCGAGCGTCTCATCTCCAGCAATCTGATGAGTTGTTACAACTTACAATGCATCACGTAAATATATATCAATTAGTTCCGTCTTATTATAACAAGCCTTCATTAAGGTCATATTTTTGTTTCATCTAAGTACACAGGTACCTACATACCTGCAGACATTTTTTATTTTAAAGATCTTATGATAATGCCGCATACTAAAATGTGACGTCATAATAATTAAATATTACGTTACTGTCTGTACCTTACATCAATTGGGAGGATTTTAAAGTAAAACAGAAATCAGCGCAATCTTACTATATTATCATCACTATATCGTCCCCCTTCAGCGCACTCGACACACCTCACTATTGAGTGTCGCCAAGCGCAACACCAGTAGCTCAAGCACAGATAACTATCGACGTAGTTAAAAGCGTGCTATTCACGTGCTAACGCTAACGATTTTAGCGATCACAGTGACCACAGATTATCAACAGTGACATTCGTTCAATACCGTGGTATCGATAGCCGAACATAGCCGATCTGAGCCGAGCGGGGCCGATGCAAGCTATAACGCGGCTTTACGTCAAACGTCAAATCATCGCGCTTGTCTGATTTTTTATTATTTCGACTGCTTTTCTCAATATTTGGCTTGCCGAAAACCGGCTAAATTATCGATAATAATAATATTGAATGAAGATTTGTGCGAATAAGATAAATCTCGGGAAATAACTCGCGACAAGTATGCGCTCGTTTAATAATCCCGATCGATAACTTTTAACGCGTGTTCCATTGTGATCGCGAAAACGTTAAACATCCATGGGTAAGAAATCGTTATCACGTCGCTTATTACCGAATCGGTACTGATCTGTGATCGAGCAACAGGGCAGCTCAAAATTCCCCATTACTAAGAGCAGTTACTTGTTTCTCAAAGTTTGAGGGGGTTCACGACTTGGATCCGTGTAGCGCAAACTTATCATAACTTATTATAACCTACTTATCGCCTTCTTCTTCTTCTTCTTATTCTTCTTCTTTCGCCTCGTTTGCTCCTATGTGGAGCACGTGGACATCACTAGATCCCTCCAGCAGACCCTGTCACCAGCTAGCCCTCTCGCCTTCTCCCACGTCAGGCCCGCACCTATCAGCTCCCCCGAACACACCCGTAGGATGGTCATCGACGGTCTGCCAGGACGGCGGTATCCTCTTTCTCTTTACTTATTTTCTACTGCGTTTAATTATTCAGATTTCCCAACACATACACCACACTCCACACACATTCAACAACACACATACACATGACATAACATAACCACTTCACGTCTTTAGAAATTTGTCTTGTACATTGTGTTGTCCACGTAATTGGTGTTATGTTCTAATGTTCCTTAATTTGAAAATTCTGTTAATTTGTACTAAACATAGCACTGTGTGTACAACATTAAAATATAAATAAATAAATCACAAATTTTTATTTGTATATTTAAAATTCAAGGCCTAAACGGCTTGTGTTTAAAAGTGGAACCAAGGAATTTAAATAAATATTCTTTTCTAAATCAATTCAATTCGAAAGTCACCTCTCATTCCAATTATTACAATTTCATCTGTGAAACTGGTAAAAATGGCTTACTGTAGTACCTACAGTAAAGTACACACGGAGTTCATTTTTAAAAAAAATTAATCAATGTATGAATATTACCGTTAGGCACATTTCAACTTGGACGTGTATTATTTTTTACGCATACACACTTTCTTGTTTTGCACGTCTACCGCATGTCAGTTTCTGATTACGATCATTATGAATTTGATGAATTAAAAGCCTTATGAGGTTCAATCTGTTACACTTGTACATTCCAAAAGTGTAATCCTACCGCTACACGCAAATAGTATGCTTGTTTTTTTATGAAATATCGAAGATCGATACAAGTATTTTATTTGGTAATAGTAATTTGAATGGTGTTTCCTCTTTTCGGCGTGATTAGGAGGCGTATTAGAGAATACAGTTTCAGTCCGCGTCCGCTGGTATCACAATAATAAGGAACATTCCTATTTTTGGCTGTTCGCATTATGAAATAAATAAGGAAAATGATTTATTGATGGATTCACCAAAATGTGTAATACTAACATGGCAGTTGTTTTTATAAAAAAGGAAATATTACTGTGACAGATCAAATTTGAAATATAACTGGTTTCGATTGAATTTCCCATCCTTAGTAATAATCACAGAATGGTGAATAAATAAAGGTATCTTTTAAAAAAATATGCCAAAAAATAATGCTATTTAATAAGTAAATGCGATATATTTGGTCAATTTTGTGCAATACTCACAATTTTAAAAAAAAATTCAATCTCTTGGTTTTGTTGGCTTCCTACTACCAGAGTGAGTTTTCTGATAAAATGTTACTTATTTTACGGCTGCGGCTGTTTAAACAATATATTTTGTGTCATAAAATATGTTTATATAATATACTATTTTAAATCAATTGTATCTGAACGCATATAATTAGACCGATTGGATTGAAAAAAGACTCAATAGTCTAGGGAAAGGGTGGGGCTTTCATTGTAGACCGAATCGAATTCAGGGATAGGTAAATTAATTCATGAATAATTATCGCAGTCACATTTCCCACCAACAAGATGTTAATATCTTGCGAAATTAAGATAAGATAAATCTAGTTTAACAGCGGTGTTTAAGTATAAATTTTAAAATAAATATGCATGTTCCCTATTCCCATTCTTACCGCGGCAGTCGCGGCAGAATTTCTGTCCTCTTCTCGACAGTTT
>JAGVSP010004457.1:0-30548 GCA_022494985.1 Micrasema minimum
CACTCAATGCATATATGGCATAGAATGCCAATTTCATGGTAGGTGGTAGGGTAGGTACCCTAGTATTACACCCCGAAACGTAGAGCTCAGTGAAAATTCAAAAGCTCCCACAAAGGTGAATATTAGTCGTAACAAAATATTAATGACTGCTTTCGTTAATTATCATGATAAAAGCTCTACATTTAATTACACTTTTACTCAACATTACGCAGAAATAACTTAATGAAGCAATTAAATAATTGGTTGATGAAAAAATCAGTTAAATGATAAAAGACGGTAACTTTTTAGTAAATTAATGCTCTCTTACATAAATTGTGATGCAAATGTCTAACGACTTAATGAATTTAATAACAAATTGGATCACTCAGCATCCCTCTCACTTAAGAGAATGTATGAAGAACGAAGTACCAAATGCTAAATTTCTTTCTATTCGTCTTTTCTCCATACAAAAAGTAAAATACAACTTCGGTTTGTAGGCGATTCCGTAATATCGTGAGAGAGATGAATTGATAAGAAAATTGTCGTAATCGTTCATTACGGTTGAAATTCACTAGAATGTGAGTTGTACCCTTGTTATATCAATATCTAAAGTAGATACAATTAAAATTTATTTATCGTAGACTGAAATTCATAATCGAGATGAATCTAAGCTTAGTTCTAAATTTATATTCTACGCATAAAAATTCAATTTAAAATATTACGCATTTAAACATACTCAAGTTCCAGATTAAATTGATTTTTTGATTACGACTTATTGTCCAAGAATCTCAAGGACCCATATTTTATGTAAAATTGTGATTTCTGTCAACTCTTTTCGAAAGAATTTCCGGTATTTACTAAAATCGAGATACTTTTATCAAAATTTGATTCTTTAATGCCAGATGAAATAAAAAATTAACAAAATTTAAAGTTTTAGGGATAAGTGTAAAAAATATATGTGTGTGAGAAATATTAGTGTAGATATTATATAATGGCTAAATTGAATTAATAATAATGATAGGATAAGAATAGTAAGGAAAAAAATAAATTAAGTGTAATGTAATAATATTAGTCTATGTAAAAATTATATACTTAGTAGTAAATAAATATAATAATAAATAATAATAATAAAAAAATCAAGTCAGCTAGCAATAACATGAATTATAATAGACTTAACCATGCTTGCATATTTTACAAGGTGTTTACGTGATAATGCGGCGTCCTGGACCTATGGGACGTCAGAACTTCGGACGTATACCTGACTTAGGAAGATGCACGAAAACTGGCAGTGACAGATTGTGGAATCCATATGACCCATATGAAGTGGACATGGAATGACGATGATGACATAAAGTATTTATAAATTCAATGACTATAAAATCTGTACAAAATTCCACAGTAATTAATGCAAGTAACATTATTTCGGAAAAGCGGAATTACATAGTTAGAGGTACATACATCTCGATTTTATCTGTAATATACTCCCTGAATTATATCTCGATTGAGATAAATTAGAAATCTTAAACACTAAATAATTGTACAATATGATTTATTGCTGCTATCTAAAGGCATTTAAGTAATAATTGGTTTGAATTTATGTTTCTGGAAAGATGAACCAAGGGTCATTTGTCCTCTTAAAGGTTTCGTATTAAAGGATCTTAGATTTATAGTTCCTTGTGTTATTATGACATAAATATTATATTTTATGGTGTATTACAACAAATGACTAAAATGTCAAATAATTATAAATTACACCATAAATAAAATACTTTGTGTATATTCAACATCCGTTTATTTCTCTCCCTTATCCGCCCAATGGTGGATAAGATGGTGCATTTATTCACCAAATGCATTAAATCTTGATCAGTCTTACGCTTCAGCGCCAGTCCAAGGTATAACATTTAAAATATTTTTATTTTGACCGTAAACTATTAAAGTATATTAAAAGGTCTTTCCCCCGACTGATTTTAAAACAATTGCCGTTTCTTTATCAATGAATAATTTATATTTGAAACAAGGAAAAATGATATTGGTAAATTAGTAAATATTATATTACTACTACTCCCAATGGTGCATAGCCTGCATAGGGCACTGCATTGATACACAAGTGCAGCTAATCTTGCAAGATGATCAGTCCTAGATATTATATATAAAATATTTATTTGTGAAAAAAAACATCCAATGATATGTGTCGCTGGTGCAAAGATCGGCTCTGCGCCTGTCATACATTTCATTATCGGTATCCTTTAATGTGTTGTATGATACCTTGGACTGTTACGCGTGTGACTGATCATCTTACCTTCATGTAATAAAATGATCTAGAATCACTGCACTTGGTGTACCGATGCAGTGCCCTATGCACCGTTGGTTGCGGATAGGGGAAAGAGTATCCTTTAGCCAGTGAAAATCTACAAACTGTAATGTGGTTAGTATGTTAATACCGGTAAAATGTGAAAAAAAGTCAAACAGAATAAAATACATTACTTTTTATACTGCACTAATTTTTTTATTTAATTGTTTTCTCTACTAGTTATTATTTCTAATTTTGCGTCAGTCTTTAACAATTTTTTGAGTAAGGTTCTGTTAAGATAAACCAATCAAAATACTTCTCGCATTTTACAAAAATCCTTCGAAAAACACATTTTGTGCAATATTTTCCACATTGTGTTTACCCTTTAGAAGAAATTATAAATAATTACTATTTACCTTAAAGTTCAAGTACAAAGGTAGGTAAATACCACAAAAGAAAATATCTAAAAAGCGACATAAAAGGTTATTGAAAATCGTATTTGAGTACCTATGGATTACTTTGATTACTGGTTCTATTCATATAACATTTAATGACATGACATGATTTATGACATGATGTTTTATGACATTGTGTTTCGCCTTGTCAATGCATTTTTAAACACTCTAAATATGCAATTTGAAATTTAAGAGTAATAACAACTTAGTTTATTAGCAAATTCTTAAAAATTTTATGTAAATATGATTATCTGATCAAAACAAACAATTTGTAAAACTTCGACCCTTGCGGCCTCTGTATCGTAGTAGCTAAAATATTGAACTCAAAATTCACGATACGAAGGTTCCGGGTTTAATTCCCGGTGAGAACACAAATATAGATAATGGTTTTATATAACCAAGTCATCATCATCATACCATATCCCCCTCCAGGCCAAGCGATCGACCGCCAGCTCCCACGCATCCTCCCAAGTCAAGTCCACGTCCCGCAGCTCTGACCCAAACTGCCGGCGAACTGTCAACATTGGACGTCCAGGACACCGAAAACCTGATGCATTGTAAAAAAGGCAAGCGTGGTTAAGGCTCCTGAGAGTCATACGCAGTATATGGCATAGCCAGCCGAAACGCCTTCGCCGGATGACAGTAGATACCAAGGGTTGCTGTGTCCGTTGCCTCACTTCTGTGTTACTTACAAAGTCAAACCACCGCACAGCTGATATTCTTCTAAGACACCTATGTTCAAAACTCAGAAATCTGCTATTTTGGGCCCTGCTTAGGTGCCATGATTTGCAGCCATAGAGGAGAACAAGTCTGTAGCATAATGGATACATATTGAACTCATGACTCACGATACGAAGGTTCCGGGTAAAGGGGTTCGATTCCCAATGAGAACCAATGAGAGAACACAAATATCGAATGTAATTTATGAGTTTGTGATCTTGTTCTATTTTGTTATTTGTCCTTCTGGCCTAACAGCACCTAACCAAATGTTTTTTTTTTCACTTTCTACATAAGTATACAAAAGGACTTAATAATATTGCTGCATTAAATTAACAACGACTGTATTTTTATAATGAATAATTTCAAAAGTTTCAGCATCCAAAATTAATTCGTATTATTATTTTCTTCTTGAAACATCTGAAATTACAGGTGTCCAAACAGAAATAAAAGCAGAGCTTCACAGAAAGATGAAAATTTAAAACCGTCATGAAGAAATATGACGGGAATAATATTATAATAACTTACGCTAGATTGTTGCAATGGCGTTACAAATAGTTAACAGCAAACACAACATAAATAATTATCCTGCACTAAACTTATTTCTTCATGCATTTTGTTGAAAACTAATTACATCGTATTTTGTTACTACTTAGTAGTAGTAGTCTCTCGCTGTCTTCTAAGTCTCGAAGCAGCTACCAACTGGATCCCCCCCACAACCTGGAGGTGTGAGAGATGTGGTCGACTGTGCAGGTCTCGTATAGGTCACAGTTACCAGAGAAGCTGCTTTTCTCAGCTGCCTTCCTGATGAGTGCCGCATCTTCATCGTCTTCCGAAGATGGACGATACGGTGCATAGGGCACTGCATCGGTACACCAAGTTCAGTGTACTTTGACTATTTTATTCCCTGGAGGTAAGATGATTGGTATTACTTTGTTGATTGATTCGGCATTCACTTTGTAACACTTCATAATGAATTATGATTAAATAAAACAATGTTATATGTTACTATTGGTTCATTCTATAAAAATAAAATTTACCTACACTACCTGGTTTCGGGAGTAACGTTCTCGTATCATTCTACGGGAATCGAATCCGCACCTCATGCACGGTAGCCAAATGCGCTACCACTATGCTACGAAGCAGACATTTTGTTACATCAAGAGTAATCATGCATTTTATTTATACTTATTTATTTATAAAGGCTAAATTTACATAGTTTTCTAAGTTATTTGAACGTAAAAAGATATACTACTACTACTACTTTTCCTTATCCCCACCCAATGGTGCATAGGGGCACTACATTGGATATAAAATGCATGAAATTAAATTGTGAAGCTAAAGAAAAATATTTGACACCTTCATAAGAATAACAATGCTACGTATCTTTTTTTAATTTTTTTTTATTATTATATTTATTTGGTGCTATATAATTTTTACATAGACTAATATTATTACATTACACTTAATTATTATTTTCCAACTATTCTTATCTACGAAATTCAGGAAAGTAAAAACCTGTAAAAACTCAAACTAATTAAAAGATTACATATTCTCATTTCTTAAAAAATTAATATGAAAATGAAAATATTTCAATTGAAGAATATTTTCTTTTCATAATTATTACTATTGTTTATTTGCACCCGTGTGGAGCATACGAGTCTCAGAAACTACGTCTAATCCATGTGATCAGACGACATGTTCCCTTGAGTCTTTCCTTGTAAAATAAGCAAGCATTGTTGAGGCTCTCGGGAGACATTCGTAGCATATGTTCCAGAAAGTTATATCGCCATTGCCTCATGATAGTTGCTATATTCCGTTGCCTCACTTTTTTATTCTTTATGAAGTCCAACCATCGGACATCAAGAATTCTTCTGATGATGCTTTTTTTAACAAATAAATACAATTTCCGAAACCCTCTGATTTTGAAGAAAACATCATCAAAATATTTTTCAAATGCCGTGTGGTAAAAAAACGCTTGCTTTCTAAGTTCTATATATAACATATAATGACTTAAACTGCTTAAATTATTTTGAATACGTACAAATTTGAAATAATTTTCGCTAAAAAATGTTGTTTGTTTACGTTTTTTGGCAGAATTAACCAATCATCTTTAAGAAAATAAAATACAGTCAGCTATAAAGTACCATCTAAACGTTATCTTTTACTATTTTTACAAAGCACATAACTGACGTGTCACTACAATAAACTGTAAGTTGAATTATAATGCTATGTCGAAAAAACCTCATTTATTAAATAACACCATTTACGTTAGTAATTAAATTTATTTAGAATCTTCTATTATTACTGCTTTTATTTATTTGCATATTTTTGTTGCATAGGTGCATTGGATTTTGTACACCAAGTGCAGTTTATTTTTTTTATCTTTTAGGTATTACAAGAAAGCAATAATCTTATAGAACTCCGTTTCATGTATCAGAGTCTGTTCTAGTAATTTTGTTAATTTGAGGCAAACTGGATCTACATTTTTTCGGGACGATGTTGATTTTAAAAGTTGTCGAGTTTAATGTTCATTGTTAATAAAAAAAAAAATAAATAAAAAAAAAATAAAAATAAAAAAAAAAAAAAATATTATCGAATTTACAAAGCTTAATAAACAATAATTATACAAAATATATATAATTATACAAAATAATCATAACGCCATACCTCACCAAAAAAAAAAACAAGCTCTTGTGATTGGTGAGGGATTGTTTGTATATTTAAAACCTACTCGGAGAATGCGCGGGAGCTGAACGGCCGATCGCTTGGCTTTAGGGGCAGTTTGTGGAATCTATATGCTCCACATGGGAGCGGATATGGATAATGATCATGATAGGTGATATTTAAAAAAATCTCTTGTGATCGTTATAAACTGAAAAAGCGTTTCAATCAATGATGTTTTATTTTACATAGATAAGCTATTTTCTTCCGTTACTTGTCATGCCCTAGTCCTAGGGAGATTGAGTCAATCTCAACTTGTTAAAAGGGAAACAAAGAATGATTAAAATGTATTAGAAAGTGCAAGATAGATAAAGTTTTCTTTTTCTTACTGCAAAATACAAAAGGCACACACAATTTCGACCACTCTCTTTAAAATAGCTTGTTCAAAGTGTGAACATACGAGTTCTATGTTTATATTAGTAATTTCTATATAGTCCAGCCATCGTAGCGTAGTGGTAGCCGCATTTGCTACCGTGCTTGAGGTCCGCGCGGTTCGATTCCCGTAGAAGGTCACATTATAAATATTTATTTACATGATATTTTCAATATAATATTTCATGTGTGGGATACCTTGGACTGGTACTGAAGGTAGGACCTGATCATCTTGCCTTCATGTAATAAAATGATCAAAGAGTACACTGCACTTGGTGTACCAAAGCAGTGCCCTATGCACCGTTGGGTGGAGATAAGGGAAAGTAGTAAGTAAGTCCATTTACAGAGAGAGAAAAAAACATTTTTACCCTTGTCGAAGTGTCCATGTGTATTCTCTATGAAAGTTAGTTTCTGTAACTTCTTTAATTTTCAAATTTAAAACCTTGAAAATACAAAATAATAATTTTGACAAAGAAAAAAGTGGCGCTGTCATCAGTGCAGTTTAGTTATTCTACCGGTCAGTAGAGTGGGCGCTGTCATCAGTGCAGTTTAGTTATTCTACTGGTCAATAGAGTGTGCGTGAGTAGTTACCTTTTTCACTACTACACAATAGATCTAAATAGTACTGCTACAGACCTACAGAGGTCAGGAATAAGGAAGTAGCTCATATTAATATTATTAAAATGCCTGCTATGAGCCCGGAAGAAAGGCTGGAGAATGCGCGCGGATTGGTGAAAATTTTCAACGAAACCATGACTTCTAATATACTAAGTAGAGAACAAAAGGGGAAACTTTCCGAGGTGGTGAATGGTCTCATGGAACATATAGTGGCGGTGATTACTGATGTGCCTGCACCGGAAACATTTCAGGGACTGAAAAAATCAATTGACCTGATATCCAAGAATGTGGTAAAAATTAATAAAATATTGGAAACCAAGGAACCTTCGTATGCCGAAGCAGTGGGAAATAAATGTTCCACGGAACAAAAACACACAATAGTTGTAAGTTCTGAGGACCCTATGCTAAAAGGAGACGATCTTGACAATTTTATTAAGAAGAAAATAAAATATTCGTTCTTTGGGTATAGGGGTGACTGAGTTTAGGAAAACCTCCAGAGATAAACTGGTCATCTCTATGCCTTCCGTAGCCGAAAAAAACAAGTTTTCGGCAGAGCTAAAAAAAAACCTTAATGATAAGATTTCCATTTCAGAAGGAAAAAAAATGTTTCCCTTGGTAACATTGAAAGGTATTATAAAAGACGTAAAAAATGAGGAAATAATTGAGTCGTTAAAGTCTCAAAATAAAATTAATATGAAATTTGAAGAAAAAATTAATGTTAAATTCAGAACTAATCAGAGGAACCCTCTAATGTGTAATGCCGTGCTAGAAGTCTCTCCATATAACTGGAAACAACTAATTAATGCTGGAAAAGTAAATGTGGGATACAGCGACTAGCGGTCGAGGATAGGTCTCCTTTAATGCAATGTTTGAAATGTCTTGGTTTTTCGCACACGAAAGCAATATGCAGTGGTAAAGAAACATGTTTTCATTGCGGGGGAGAACACAAATTTTCCTCGTGTCCTAATAAAGACGCTGAAGCTGAGTGCGTCAATTGTGCATCTGGAGACAGAACACATCGAGCGACTAGCACAGCATGCCCTCTCTGGAAGTTGTTGGATAAGCGGACCAGGAAAAAGTGAATTATGAAGAAGACTCCTAAGGCGCGATGGGCGCGTTCCATGAAAAAAAAATGCTTTTCATTTCAAGACTATGTGTCCGTAAAAAGTTCCTTTAGAATAATGTACATGAACGCTAGGAGTTTACGTAATAAAATTGACGAAATAGAAGAAACTTTAAAAAGTGTTAAAGATACAATCGATGTACTTGTAATAACTGAAACGTGGTTGAAACGTGGTGAAGAATCATTTTTTAATATTAGTGGATATTCCAGTTATTTTATATCGCGTTCGGAAGAACGAGGAGGTGGAGTTGCAATTTTTGTACACAATGCACTTGGTCATTCTTTAATCGATAACTGTGCCGAAGATACAATGTCTTTAAGTGTCAGAATTACTTCTAACTATTTTAATCCGATTAATATTGTTGCTATATATCGTAGACCTAGTGGTAAAATTAATGAATTCATCCCTTCACTAGAGAAAATTTTGAAAGATAACAATAGTGAAACACTGGTATTGGGAGATTTTAATATAGACATTTCTCAATCAACGAGCACTTCTCAAAAATACACTGATTTGTTAGATTCATATAACTTTTTCATTTGCAATAATATTTTACCGACAAGAGTCACAAATACAACCAACTCCTTAATTGACCACATACTATCAAATAGAAATAATGTCATATCTACGATATCAAATATTGATGACCCCATAAGTGATCATAATATTCTTATACTAGATTACCAAAACAATCTAAAAAATCACACTAACATAGAACACAGCACACAAATCTACAACGCATTTTAAAGTAAATAATCTAAAACTAAAAAAATTTTTTGTAACCCACAAATTTAAATTTGAAAATAGCAAAGACGCAAATGAAAATTATAACAGTTTTGACGATTATGTAAAACAAGCTATCGATTTCTAGCAAATATCGTCCGAAAAATGTAGGAGATGGAAGACAAGGAAACACCCCATGGTTTGATAAAAAGCTAAATTCACTGATACAAACGCGAAATGAATTGCATAAACAGTGGAAAATGGATCCCGAAAATAGTACGCTTACCAATCTTAAAAACAAGGCTAGAAATAGGGTAACTAACTATAGAAGATTAGTCAAATCGAAATACTATGCAAAAAATCTCTCGACGAATGCAAAGACAATTCTCGAAAAACGTGGGAAATCATAAATTCTATCATGTCCAATAATCGCCAGAAAGCAAAACCGGTCTGCGACTGCCTTATTGTAAATAATGAGACAGTTGATAATTCCAAACAAATTGCTTCGTCATTCAATGACTTTTTTATATCTGTAGGTAAAAATCTGGCTGATACAATAAAAAGAAATAACGGAGACGAAAATACAATCAATAAATGCCCCAAAACGACCCAATCATTCTACATGATCAAAACAACTAAATCCGAAATTCTAAAGATAATTTCTAATCTCAAATCGCGTGCAGCTGCAGGAATAGATGGCGTGACACCAAAGATGGTAAAAACATTGTAAAGAGGAACTTGCAGAACCTTTAGTTCTCTTAATCAATCAGGCAATAGTACAAGGTGTCTTTCCAGATAAATTAAAATCAGCGAAAATAATTCCCATCCACAAAGAAGGATGTAAGAAGGATGTCCAAAATTATCGGCCCATTTCAATTCTACCAATTTTTTCCAAAATCTACGAACAAATAATAAAGGTTAGACTTACTAAATTTTTAAATGAAAATAATATTTTATCTTCTTTACAATATGGCTTTAGACAAAAATCAGGTACCAAAAATGCAACGTTTGATTTTATATCAACAATTCAAAACCACTTAGATCAGGGAGACTTTACTGCCGGATTATTCATAGACCTTAAAAAAGCCTTTGACACAGTGGATCACATCATATTGATCGAAAAATTGAAATATCTGGGCATCACGGGAGTACGACTAGACCTTTTGATTGACTACCTTTCTGACAGAGCATGTGTTGTTGAAGTCGGCGGTGAGTTGAGTTCTCCTGGCCTAATCACTTGTGGGGTACCTCAGGGCTCAATTCTTGGCCCATTACTGTTTATAATCTATATAAACGATATAGAATGTTGGGGTATTGAGGGGAGAATTCAGCTTTATGCTGATGACACAACTGTCCTGTATTTTTGTAAGAATAAACTCGAGCTTCAGATAAAAATTGAAAGTGATGTTATCCGTCTGTCAGAGTGGCTTCGATTAAACAAATTAAGTCTGAACACGAAAAAAACACATTACCTTCTTTTTGGGAACAAAAGCTCTGAATCACTTAATGTTGCAATCGGGAAGGATCATGTAGACAAGAAAAACGTAACAAAATACCTGGGTCTCTTAATAGACTCACGGCTTACATGGAGTGATCATATTGAATATGTAAAAAAGAAAATAACACCGGTAACAGGGATACTTTTCAGATTTCAAAAAATGCTCTCTGTATCACAGCTCCGGTCAATTTATTACTCAATGGTCCATTCTCACCTATCATACCTTTGTTGTATTTGGGGTTTCGCAACAAAGCAAAAGATTTCGGAGGTCCAAGTAATACAGAATAGAGCAGTTAGAAATGTTTTTCACTTGCCGTACGATACACATATAAAAGATTTATACTTTGAGACAAAAATCATGCCCTTTCACATGCTTCCTACATACGAAATTACTAATTCAATATTACATACAATTTTTGATTCAATGCACACAAACATCGAGACCACTTTTAATAGAGACGTTCATCAGCACAACACCCGTTCACGCGCAACAAAATACATTTAGAATCAGCAAATACAACCAAATTTGGTACAAGATCCCTAAAATACATAGCATTTTCCGAATTTAATTTGTTACCTGACATGTTTTAAGATCCCTGTATATAACTATCGAAACAGGACCTCTGATTTGAAAAAAAATATTATTTTAATAAGTATTTTGAATGATACCTTTTCTACTTGCGTTCCATATAATATATGGTTTTGCTGTTACTGTTATAATTCACTTTACTGTTTCTTTAGGTTTTATGTTTTCATTGGATTGGTTCTGTTTTTTGTATATATTGTGTTTTTTTTGTGATCTAAGTGATGTCAGTGCGTATTAGAATAAAATGAATATGTGTTTTTTTATTTGTCCCTAAATGAGTTTATTGTTAAAACTCCTAGGGAGCATTGTATTGAAAAAGAAAAAGAATTCCTTATTTTTCTTTTTCCCATGTAATGCCGACAAACGAGAGGTGTAAGCACAGTTTTGTAACGCGAACTCAGCTATCTGTGTTATTTAGTAAACGTTTGTACACGTAACTTTATTAATACACCGGAAAAGATGCGGATATAATAACGACTCTAGTTCCGAGAATATTACGGAAGCATTCCTAGCGAATGAAAGATGATTTAATATACTATTATAATCGTTTCATCTCATCATTCCAACAATTGAATTTTTTCGGGTGAGATGGTTGCAATACTTCTTGAGAATAATACAAGTTATTTCTCACTGACTTAAGCAGATACTGGACGGAAGATACGTAAATGCGGAGTCAGTTTTATTTTATTTTATTTTATTTTGTTGAGGAAAATATAACAGACTATTAGATAAAAGATAAAGTACTAAAAATGTTATAAGATAGGTACACCAATATAAACCAAGGGTTGGCTGGAAGATATTGCTAAAAAGCAATAAGCCCGCCCTTGAAGGTACTCTTGCTATGTAATGGGGTTCTTTCCAAATTTTTTATTTTTTAATTTTTTTTCCTTTTTATAATATGTATAAACTTATTCCTCTATGTTTCACTGTTGTTATTTTAATGTATTCTGTAAAAGGCAATTGCGCCGTCTATAAATAAATAAAATAAAATAATCATTATTTATTTGGCTAAAAAATATATATGGTGCGGTGTGCCTGGATGTAGACGTCGAGGAAGGCCGTAAAAGACATGGCACGATCAAGTAAAACAAATGCTTGAAAGTGGGCATGTGAGAAGTCGGAATAATCGACGTGCGTGCATGAGATGTATGAATGTGGAGGAAACAAGAGAAGTATACCAGGACAGAGTGGTGTGGCATTCTATCTTCACTGCCTAGCCTTCGGGGAAGTGGCGTGATGGTTAGTTAGCTAGTTTTGAGTATTTTAACAATCTAGAGATCTAGAGTATTACTTAACAAAAGCGAGTAGGTAGGTAACTATCTAAATGCATTATTTTTTTCTACTTCCGATTGATTCACACGCAAAAAACCGATCTACAATGCATTAGTACTTTTTTATTGGCTATCAGATCGTGAGCGTAATAAAGCTCTTATTCTAGCTAAACCTTGACCATTGCATTCTAGAAATCAATTTTTCTTAGTAGGCTATCTCGCACGATAGAGACAGTTGTTCGACAGAAAAAGCGAATTTGCGGCAGCTTAGTATGTTGTATAGTTATAATAATTATATGATTTTTATCAGATAACCTGCAAACATTTTCCTTAAATGTATTACAATAACTAAATTACTAATTCAATTTTACATACAATTTTTGATTCAATGCACACAAACATCGAGACCACTTTTAATAGAGACGTTCATCAGCACAACACCCGTTCACGCAACAAAATACACCCAAATTCGGTACAAGATCTCTAAAATACATAGCATTTTCCGAATTTAATTTGTTACCTGACATCGAAACAGGACCTCTGATTTGAAAAAATATTATTTTAATAAGTATTTTGAATGATAGATTTTCTACTTGCGTCGATATAATATATGGTTTTGCTGTTACTGTTATAATTCACTTTATTGTTTCTTTAGGTTTTATGTTTTCATTGGATTGGTTCTGTTTTTTGTATTATATTGTGTTTATTTTGTGATCTAAGTGATATCAGTGCGTATTAGAATAAAATGAATATGTGTTTTTTATTTGTCCCTAAATGAGTTTATTGTTAAAACTCCTAGGGAGCATTAGATTGAAAAAGAAAAAGAATTCTTTTTTTTTCTTTCTATGTAATGTTATTTTTATAAATAAAAAAAAGGTAGATTACAGGCATTTGAAGCTAAATAGAATGAAAAGTCAACGCGGCTGACAGTGACTCGGGTTTATTAAATAATCAACAATGTTAATAATCAGGAATGAACACCCACACCTGACGTACTCCATACACACACACACGTTCGTACCTCTTCTGTCGACCTCACACACATATCTTACAGAATCTCACACATATCTCACAGAATCTCACACATTACTGACTTTGGACTGGTGGTTTGACTTTGTAAGGATTTAGAGGTGAGGCAACGGACGCCGCAACCCTTGGTATCTACTGTCATCCGGCGAAGGCGTTTTAACTGGCTAGGCAATATACAACGTATGCCTCCTGTTACAACTTTTGTTTTTTTTTACTTTACTGCCACCTATAAAATATAAAAAAATACTAAAATACAGGTTTCCCTTTTTTTCTTTTTTGTCATTTAATTAATATACCTTTTAAAAAAATTTATTCGTTTTTCCCTAGAAAATACATGAATCCGTGATAATTTTTTTTAAGCCTTGTAGCTGTCAATAAATCCGGAACATAGTTTTGAAATTACACTAGCCTCAGGTACAGCCTAAATTAAAACCGTGCGAGATATCGCTTTTACCAAATATTTAAACCGAAAATAAAAGGATGATTTCCTAAAATTCAACATTTTTTTATTCAGTATTACTAACAGATCCTTGAACTTTTATCCAAATAGAACAAACACAATTGAGATTACTGCATAGTAAAATGTACAAAACACCATAACATTACCTTTGTAACAGTTATTATATCAATGGGCAGATGGATCCATGTAATACTTGAGTCACAACCTTCGTAAAACCATTAATTAGTATGTGAAATTATTAATCGATTGAATTTTATTTGCTTTGCGCAATGAAATTGATTGAGAACATGCATAACTATAGACAAAAGATATTATTGTTTTTATTTATTATTTTTATTTTGAGGGAGAACACGCAGCTTATATTACATAATGTAGAAATTATTAAACTATAAGAACTTGTAGATTCGAGGACTCCGGATTAGAGCCTCTAGGCTCGAATTCTACGTCAGCACCAATAACTGCTTTTATTTATTTATTTTATTGTTTTTACGCCCATAGAATTTTTTAAATGATTACACAGTAGCTATTCATTACCGCCAGAGATGGCAATCCAGACACTGTTCCCTAAAATGCACTAGATTTGTGTTGAAAACATCAATATTGTTAGTATACTTATTAGCCAGTGTGTGCATTCTACGTATCGGTGAGTTAGCACTGTAATTGGTCGAAGATTGGCTACAGTAAAATAGTGAATTTCTACGGGTAACTCGACCAGGCACTCTAATACTAATTAAATTTGTTAGTTGACAACAATCAAACATATATTTTTTAATACTACGCACAGAAAGAGCAAATCATTTAATATTCCTCTATTTTCTAGTGTTTGTATATTCAAAAAAGTTATAATTTATGTTTACAATGGGAATATTTAATTAAAAATTAATAAAGCGCAAAAATTTATGTTGGACTCTTTCAATGGTCTTTACGTGAACCCTGTAATAAGGAGACCAAATGACCGAGATATATTCAAGCTGACTACTTACTAAAGATATATATACCTACAAAATTTTCATAGTTTTCATAGATTCGAATTTTTTTATTGTCCTCAGTAAAAATCCCAATGTTCTCATACTTTTATTAACTAGGTTTTGAATATGATTAACGAAGCTTTTAAGCTTAAAGCCTTAACATTTTATTATAAAACAGCATTTTTTTCAAACTCGCGGTTTTGGCGTTGATATATTATGCTCCGCATAGGTACGATATGATGATAATGATATAATTTCGCCGAAAAAAACACGCACAATGCCCAAATAAACACGAAAATAAGATTATTCAAGCCTGTAACATAACCAAAACGCTGTTACATCATTCGTATGAATTGAACGTGTTAGGAGTCTACACAAATTAATCAAAATACTGCGTATCCAAATAAAGGTATTTTCCTTGTAAAATCTACGCAGACTTGATGTTTCAAATGCGGAGAAAATTGCTGCGAATAAGTAATAACTTACACGGGAGAAAATCTAACCTTGAGTTTGGAAAATTACTGTAGTTTCATGGTACTTATAGTAATCGGTAAAACCAAACATTATCATAGTAAAAAAATACCCATAGTGTACACACTTTACATCAGTAAAAACTTTTGAACGTGGTTTGTTTTTAATATATTTGCCCAAAAAAGAATTAGGAAATTGCTGCCTGCGCAATCTACTAAAATTACTCTTAAACTGTTTCGTATGCCTCCCTATAGAGCCTTAACCACGCTTTCTTATATAACAAGGCATGTTCTTTGCGTCCTAGACGTCCACTGTTGACGATCCGTCGGCAGTTATCGTCGAACTACGGGACGTGGACTTATGAGGATGAACGGGAACTGCACAATCGTATGGCTTGGAGGGAGTTTGTAGAATCCATATGCTTCATTGAGGGAGTGGATATAAAATAAATATGATGAAACTTTGTCAGGGAATTTGTAAAAAATATACTACTCGAATAATGTTACAAGTATCTAAGTGTTTACAAATGCAATATTTAACTATGAAAACATTAAAAATTATATAATATCGATATCGAAACACACTAAAAATTCTATCGAACCGTAGTTTACGTGGACAATATTGATTTTTAGGTTATTTAGTTGTAAGAATTGTAGTGTTTTTTATGTTTACGTAAAGCGAACGGTTGAAAAGTAGCAACGTAACTAACTAACCATCACGCCATTTCCCCATTGGGGTAGGCAGAGAGGATAGAACGCCATACCACTCTGTCCTGACAGACTTCCTTTGCTTCCTCTACATTCATACATCTTCTCAAGTAGCAACGTGCTATCTGTATACCCCTTTTACACCCCTAGGTTTACTGAATAATATTATTTATTTAAAGACATTTTTGTTACACGAAATTACACGGTTATAAATTGATTTCCTATATTGGGTATTTCGTAGAATTTCATTATGGGAATAATTCAAATCGCGATTTTAATTATCACAATCAGTTTTTTTTCATCGGTACACCAAGTGCATTATAAGATCAGCCATACGCTTCAGTATCAGTCCAAGGTAAAATATTATTTATTTTTTTATTTTTATTTTTATAATAAACAATTTTTACAAACTTGAAAAACTTAAAATTAAAATTAATACATCAATCTTGTCCCGATAAACTGTATTTTTACAATTTGTCATCGGGTGCAACAAAAAAATAATAATAAAATAAAATTATAGCTGTTTTAGAGTGCAAAGTAAAGTAAAAATAAATTAGTCTAAGAAATAATATTTAACCATAAAGAAAAAGAAAAAAGAAAGAAGAAAAAGAAGAAAGAATTTAGAAATACTAATAGATTCAATACAAAACAGCTCTTTCTCCAAGCCAGATCTTCAAGGAGCCAATATTTTCATTTTTACTTAAAGATTTTTTTAATTCCATTGGCAACATATTAAATAATTTTGGAACAATGTATTCCTATGAATATATATTAATATGAAAATCAAATGTAAATAAATATTTCATGTTGACCCCCTACGGGAATCGAACCCTCGACCTCATGCACGGTAGCCGACACAAGTGAAAATAAATACAGTAAATACTCATAATATTAATAAAATTACCCAAATACAGAAATGTCAATAATAATTTATTTCCTAACAGAGGAAGTGTATTTTAATTCCTCTTCGGCATGTAAAATATTTAGCATATTTGTCTCATGCAAGGACAGTAAAAATTAATTTGCATTCTGATAATTGAAACGAAAGTGTAATTAAAAATATCGTGCAAGGCATTAGAAAATTCTGAAAAGGTATTCAACAGTAATAAAAATGTACGTGATATTTAAAACAGAAAGCAAACATCGTCAAACCAAATATTGAAAGGTGAATAACAAACGCAGAGAAAATACTTTGAATATGCGCATGTTTTAAAAACGAAAAGACATAGAAAGGGATCTTGAACGAGAAGCATGTCTCTCTACAAAAGTCAAAGATTATGATGACAATAAAATGTCATCACAAAAGACTAGTAAAATAGCTTCTTTAGCACTGAGATATGAGTGAAATAAAACACTGACCGTCATCTTTTGTTTCATTATGTAAATTTGACTATTCGTCACACGTTTCTTCCAAAAATAAATAAATAAATTGTACTTGAATCACCCGTGAGTCACGTAAATAAAACATATACAAAAAGAAGAAATTTCTTTGGGAAAAGTGCTAGTGAAAACGAAATAGATTCTACATAAATATTTGGTGTCTATGCATCTCATTTCATCTACATATGAATAGACAGTAAAAGACGGATGTTCTCGTATAGAGATATGAATGCACAGGTTAGCGCTGCGCTGTATTGAAAGTTTTAAATGTTAAGATGTTATTGCTGAGACGATATTATAAGGTCAAGCTTCGACTAAAGGACACAACATGAACAGTCATCATCAAACCAACACATCAAATTGTTAAAATCAGGAGAAAGTTAGTTAAAACACAACACAGGACTCCACAAGTGAATGGTTGTGTATAACTAGCTGTAAAGTTGAATGATTACAATGATAATTTTAACATTACTTAAATATTCTACAAAGTTTTGTAACAACAGAAAAAATATATATTATTTCTTGAACAATACTACTACTACTATCCCTTATCCACACCCAATGGTGCATAGGGCACTGCATTGGTTCACCAAGTGCAGTGTATCTTGATCATTTTTATACATGAAGATAAGGTGATCAGCCTTACGCTTCAGAACCAGTCCAAGGTATCACACATGAAATATTAATATGAAAATCACATATAAATCAATATTTCATGTTGACCCCCTACGGGAATCGAACCCACGACCTCACGCACGGTAGCCAAATGCGCTACCACTGTGCCACGAGGCGGACAAATAACCAATTTAATATTTATGCTCTTCAAAGAGTCAGCCTAAAAGCTTTAGGAAAATTCTTAGGTACGAGTGTAAAACGCAATAAAATAATATTGAAAATCTCATATTCTTTTGTTAACAGAAAAATTGGAAAATAAATGATAACTTTATTATTATCAGAGGCCCTAGAGGGCGGGGTTTGCCTCCTGCACTCTCTATTTTTTCTTTATACATACCTAAGAGAGTCCTAAAGAAAAGTGCGGGTCCGAACCTAAGCCGCAGTAAGAGCTAATTTATATTTGGCTCAACTGTACCTATAGGGCTCATGTTGGCAATAACATGGGCCTATCAATCAAGTTGAACCTTGAGTGTTTTTATTTTTACTGTATTTGGCGAGTTCATAATTTTACCGCAGGTACCTTTAATCAAATTAATCATATATTTATACTGAAAAAAGTATCATAAATTTTGCAAAGAAGTAATTTATGAAAAAATTTTTATCCCAATTAAAAGCCATATAATATGTAACTGTTTAATTCCTTTCATTGTCTCCAAGTTGAGAGCAGCCAGTAGACTTGCTATTGTTACATTAGAATTCCTACATGTGTAAATATGTACCAGGAACCTAGAGACGTCTGCCTTCGGGTGTTGTTCTATGGAGTGGTGTTACTTTCTAAACGATGAGAACTCTGCCTAGCAATGTTAGGAATAACGAATAACCTCATACGTTTATAAACCCATTAATTAAGAAAAATCACAATGACAATTACTGGTTTTATAAACGTCTTGAAAATTGCATGTAAGATGCACTTTTAAATTCCTTGATATAATCAATTTTATTAGGTTATTTAATAATTATTCATTCATATATACTTGATCCTTTTCAACGTTTTACAATTTAATTTATAGAGTTCCATAGAAAAGGTATCTACTATGAATCGACTTTTTATTATTTTATGATATTTTGATTTGTTTCTTCAGGTTGTTAATTTTAAAACTTTGAGCACGCTCGAGGCTTTAAAATGTGTGTTGACAGAATTATACATCTATTACCAGTTTAAAAAAAACAGTAAATTGTTACATAGAAAATAATATTTTAATCTAAATGAATTTGTTGATGAGCTACTAAATTTTTTTGCTGAAATACAAACAACACTACATGATGTTTTTATAGTAATGAGTTAGTGGTTTTTTTAAAACGAAGCTATTATTGACTCATTGGCCGGTAAGTGATTTAATAAGTTATTAAAATCTTGTATTTTTATCTCAGAGCAGCTAATTGAAATCTGACTACTGTAAAATAACAGAAGCTAACAGATAATATCGGAAGTCACGAATCATGTTGTTTCTACGAGATCTCATAGTAATAAAACTATCTTGTTAAGATGATGTTTGACTTTTAAAGGACTAACGCGTTTTATAAACGGGGAAATTAAATAGTTTAGATTTTCTGTTCTGAGGCTTTAATATTATTTGTATTTGATAACGTAATTTTAGTAATTATACCAGGAAATATTGAGCAAGTAACATTCAAATAATTTTACAAACATTGTGTCCATTTTCCTATCTTCCTCGTCGTGCTTCGTGATTGTCCAAGAAAGGACTGCACCAATCTCCTGTATTCATTCCGATCCTGGTCTACACTAATTAAAACATTAAGAGAAGATCCCGTTGGCTACTTTATTTGGTCTACCCATGTTGTATGGGATATTGTCACTCAGTCTTCACAGTTTTTTTCAGAATTCAGAATTTCAGCTTTGTTGAAAAAACAAATCTAAAGAAAAAGAATCATGATTTATAAGATGGGACTTTTTGACTCTCAGTTACAAAAATAAAAATAATTAACTTTAAACAACATTTTGAGCGTGTCCGAATACTTGTAGATTCATCTTCAGGCGTTTCCTAGTAGGTGATACAATTCGGTAAGAATCTTACTTGCAATCATAAAGGTTTCTGCTAAAATTTTCTCAATGGATGACAGAGAGTGTTCACATGTGAAGCGTCGCGCCATTTTATTGTATATTGGCAGATATGGATAGCAAATGCTAGGTGAAATGGGGAATGTTGTAATACATCAAGTGGCCACTTAACCCAGCCAATGACAGGTCATAAGCCCTGTAAACGCCTAGATATCCATATTCCCTTCTAAATTTCTCGTCTCTGTTGAGATGTCAAATTGTAATAATTTACTTTGTTTCGTTTACAAAACAGCCGCGTGAGAATTTGCATTAATTCGTATCTAATTATAGCAACTAATAAATATTAACCTCTTTTCAACATGTCTGCATTCGCGGTGTCATACAGAAGGAAGAGATCATGATATTAATGATAAATCATTCTAATTGATCTAGATATAAAATGCTTGCCAAGGACTTCTCTTTGCTCGCAGACAAGTAACATCTGACTTCAGGATTGGAAACGTTTCTCAGTGCCTTGAACTTTAAGTAAAGTGGCTTTACATTAATGCTTGACTGATGTACCAGAGAATAACAAGGCAATCACGAATACATGCAAAGAATTTGTAAAAGAAAGATCCTTCTATGATCCATTTGAGGCTGTCCATAAATATAAAAAGCAAGTAAAGGATTTGAAAGGGAAAAATGCGGGGCGGATAATTATCATGGGGCCGCTGTCACCCCAGTGATAACCAATTACTAAAACCACCCCAAAAAATTACGTGTAAAAAAAAAATCATTTGAAAGAAAAATGGAAGTTAGTTAGTCTGAATTATTGATAAAAGGTAGATCATTGCTACGATATATTCCTGAAGTACCTAACAAAATAAATACACGCAGTAGTTATTTATACATCGTGTTTCTCATCAGCAAAAGGTCGAATTGTATGTTTACAATTTTATCACACTTAACGCAAACAAAAAAACGCTAAAAATCGAGGATTTTTTAATTGACTGGGAGAAACAATTATTATAACAGACCGTCCCTGAGCACAATAATAAAACCAAAACATTTCATTGAAAATTATGAAGACCGTACTAAATCCTAACATCCCACGAAAATAGTACCAACTTACGTAAAGTTTTACCACAAATGGAACATTTTACTCGTATACAGGATGTATTACTTTGAAGGAATATAATGAATGATTGAGGAGATGATAAATATCTAATATGACCACTTTTCAAAATTAGAATTTTTTATATATTTTTCACGGTATTAACATTTTGCTTTAAAGCTTTAAAATTAATACATTCATATAAATAATTACTTACTTACTTACTTTCCCTTATCCGCACCAATGGTGCATAGGGCACTGCATTGGTACACCAAGTGCAGTGTATCTTGATCATTTTATTACATGAAGGTAAGATGATCAGTCTTACGCTTCAGTACCAGTCCAAGGTATCACACATGAAATATTAATGTGAAAATCACATGTAAATAAATATTTCGTGTTGACCCCCACGGGAATCGAACCCGCGACCTCATGCACGGTAGCCAAATGCGCTACCGCTGTGCTACGAGGCGGACATAATACTACATACGTTTTTTTTTAAAATTGCATTCTATGAAAAAATCGCATAGGCACAATTTGTCATTTAAAAATCTTTAGCGTAACTAGAGGAAGCAGCAATTAATAATGAAAGAAAACATCAAATAATAGGGAATTAGCAAACTAATTTTAATTATTTATCTTAATTTTCTGTTAACAAAATGTAGGCCCCATTTTGTTACCTTATTTTGCGTGCGCCGCTATCTTTGTTCCGTGTTCTATGTATGGGACCAAAATCGATTTATTATAGCTCCAGTATTCTTTTAAATATAAATATCATCATGTATTTTAAGTGTAGACTCATACACCCTGTATACCGCGTTTATTTAATTTGTGAATTCGCGTAAAAACAATGGAGCAATAATTTAATTTCAATGACGTCTAAGTGTTGTTAATTTTTCATTTTAAAATACTATATTTGACAACAAAATATTGCGGAACTCTTATGAAATTAAGTGAGCTTTGTTTTAAGCTAACCGCAGATTGCTATTGAGAAACGGTGGATTTATTTACACAAAATTATATTATAATTCAAATAACTACCAGACCTTAAAATCCGTGGTAAAATATAAATGATACCATTAATTTACGCCACTACTGTTTTAAAAAACATAAGTCCGTACAAATTTGGATTTTTTCACACTAAGGATTTCCAGTGGTACCTAGAAATGATTTTTAAATATATTTCCACTTCAAATCCCCACTTCGACACGACTTGATTCCTATTTTCAAGCAGAAGCCGCTTAGGCTTTATTGAAAATAGTATTTACAAATTGAAATATGTGCAAATGTCAAAAGATTGAATAGATTTATTTTTTTAAAAATTTTTTTTTTTTGAAAAATATTTATGCATCATGAATATCAAAAATTTTCCTGAAATGCACTAAGAAGGTAATGTGAAATGTCAAAAGTGTATTTTTTTTTAAAATTAAAAATTGATTATCCTTGGTGGCCGGGACTTTTTATAGTAAAAAAATGTAATAAAACTATGCAATTTCCCCATAGTTTATCTTTTGATGTTCATAAAGATAATTTATATACATACGATAAAATCGATAGAAAATGTTTGTTTTCATGTTATCTTATTAGAAATTACTGTAAAACAAAGACTGCTCAAAACTCCATTACATTTTACCCATATACGAGGCATCCTTCTAGTACAAAGCCAATAATTCCTTATTTGGAATAAGAATGCGTAGTAAGAAAATTCTAAATCTATGTAAGAATAGCATTGTTTGGGAGCAAAGTGTAGTGGAACTTCAACGCGTGGTAAAATTTTCTCACATTAATAATAAAACTAAGAACAACGCCTATTGCCTAACGACTTCACTTAATATGATCGAGATTAGTTCGGGTGTTGTAACGATATTACGCCTTGTCTAATAGAATATAATGGGATAGGGTAAAGGAGTTATGGGTTATCTGGGGTCGACAATTTTCATACACTGCAATACAAAAACGATTCAAAATATTCATAATCTAACGAGAATAAAGTGACAACAAAGAATTATGCTCTTGCACATACTAAGGGAAATTGAGAATTCAACAGATTATAATGAAGTTGA
Source organism: Micrasema minimum (assembly GCA_022494985.1). Taxonomy (NCBI): domain Eukaryota; kingdom Metazoa; phylum Arthropoda; class Insecta; order Trichoptera; family Brachycentridae; genus Micrasema; species Micrasema minimum. Next base: position 23,224 of record JAGVSP010004457.1, read on the forward strand.
GTTCTGTGGCTTTATTAATTCTAATATTCTGTATTATTTCTAGGGTATCTATTTATATTTCTAAGGAAACATTTGCATTAATTTGGTGACTCGTAAATTATTAAGATAAAAAATTAAAATAACGCTCCATTACTTACCATGCTGTTCACATAAAATGCGAAACTATTCGCATATTGAGTACATAGGCTACATAATTCACAATATTAACCTTACGATGAGTGTTCTGAGAACTTTGTAATTTTCCCCTCAGGGTCCCGGACTGAAAGTCGCATGCGACACTTCAGGATGGCGAGTGATTTTGTACCGTCGATAACTCGCCATTCAGTGTCGTTTAGGTGTGCAATGGAATTTATCGCCGCGTCTTCTCTCGGCGTGGTTGGCGGAGGGCGGGCGGGTGGCTGCGGTTGGGCGGGAGGTAGTTGTAACGAACGACTAAAAAAGGGGTAGAATTACTAATATTCTTATTATTGTACATTTTGGCCAGCTCCTTGAGCGGGTTGGAGTGGATGTGTTTATGACAAACTTAGAGCCGAGACAGTGATAGGGGCAATGAAACCTTATTTTCTTCAGCTTTTTCCAGTTATTTAGTTGTTCGTATTAGCTTTAAAAAATCGGTAGAGTTTTGCTGGACCGAAAAAAGACTCAAAAGTCTTTAAAAAAGTCTAGGGAAAGCGTGGGGTTTTCATTGTGCAACGGATTTATTATTTGTATTTAAGCCCCAAAAACTATGAAAATAACACAAAAATGCACTGCATTAATCATGAAAAGAAAACGAACCTCCTTTTTTTACTTTTAGCTAAACACACAACACACAACCTACAAGGGAATTTGTGTTTAGTACAAGTACGACAATCAATATACCTAATGAAAATTTTAGATGTTGCTTAGCAATAATTTCCACGTAATACCATAACTATTTTTACTTCCCGCTTATACATTGTAATGTCATCGTGTATAACTATAAATTCCTTAGAAAATCAAAGGTAAAAATTAATGCCAACGTCCTTGGTGACAATCGTGTTTAATTTTAATCCACTAAACATAATCCACCACAAAAAATGCAAATAAATCTGATTGTCAAAGTTTTTCTCAGTAATTTACGAAATAAATACATGCTGAATATAACGCATATCTCACACACAAACATTATAAAATGCAATATGTAATCTTTATTCAGAATTAAGTGGCAAATCGATTGACCATTATGCAATTAGTTAAATAACAAGTCTATAAATTCTTCCTAATACCCGTTCTAAATGAATCCATTATACCTTATAGTGGGCTAAATTCTTGAGTAATTTTAAGATGATACATTAAAGTAAGATGACGGAATATAAATTAAAAAATAATTGATACTTCGGAAACAGTTTATTTTTATAGATGCCAAATGCCAAAACTAATGTGGTATGTATAATGCATGTGTGGAAAGTTTAAAATCGCTAGTAATTGAAGCAATTTTTTAAGGTATGTAGAAGATTATATTTGAATATTTAAGGACACGAGGAAATGTACTCTGTATAAAAACCGCTTTTCCAGTAATTTGTTATGAAGAAATTACAGTTAATTTTTTTTTTTTAATATTTATGAAATTAAGGAAAGAAAAAGGGAAAGGCAAATAAAAAAAATGATAATTTAATGAAAATTCCTCATATTTTTATGAATTCTTGTTTCACATCCTATCATAATATTATATCCAGGAAAAGGCTCCAAACTCTCTTGAAGCTGACTGAAAGTGACCCGATAGGAGACAGTTATAGGTCAATTACTCACTATTTTGAGCATCGCTATCTTTCTACTACTATCCTATCTAATTATTTAAGAGCTTGTGAAACCTGTATAGAGCTCGGCACTGCAATAACTTTTAATGATTTTATTTTTTGATTTGATTTTTTTTAAATTTTTGACCAGTTACAGAGACAGTAGTAGGTCAAATAACAGAGGGGGACTACTCACAAACACCCGGGCTTGAAGAAAAATCACTTTTGATTTTTGAGTTCTGGAATCGAGCCCGGAACCTCCGTATCGTGAGTCCACCGCGTAGCCATTACATTATTTCTAAACTAACTATGTAACCATCACGCCATTTCTCTGTCCGAGTACACTTTTCACTACTACTACTACTACTTTCCGCACCCGATGGTGCATAGGGCACTGCATTTGTACACTTTTTATAATGCATATAAATACATTGCCACGTGTAACGTTGTCTTAAATGCATTCTTCCCTGTTTTAGTGTCAAAATGTATATGACCTATGTTTTTGAGATGAAAAACATAATGATACTTATATATACCGTGTGGGCCGGCAAAAGCGCGCTCTCCAAATTATGTGCGCTGATTACGGATCGGTACTAAAACCCTGCCCATAGCTTATCGATCATTATTTTTAGCGAACCTGCTTTTATTGTCACTATTTTATCTACTTTGCAAAACCGATCCTGTCGGTATTGAAACAAACATTTCAGCGTGTATAAAATATATTAAAAAAGGCTTTTATAAATCACGTTAAAATGTAACTACAAATGTCAGTCTAAATCTAAACTAAAAGTTGCATAAAACCATTATTATTATAGGTGTATTAAAAACTAATAAATAACTTTATGCAAATTCTGTGTTGCATACGACTAAAGAAAGATAATCAATTATTGCATTTCAAATCTTAGTAAGTATATTGAATTTCAAGAATATTATGTGTAATGTTCCATCTCCAAATGTCATATAGACTGGTTAAAATGGATCACATTCTTCTTAAATGCGCCTGTCGAGTTACTTTTTATCTCAGTGTTTATTCTCCAGTGACAGATTTTGTCTGCGAAGGTTTTTATATGAATTATGCAATGCTTATCTTGTTTTGGCAACGAATACGCATGCGTGTAAATACATTTGAAGTGATCCGGTGATTTTTTTTAAAAGAGAAATTTGGGTTTGTCAAAAAATAGACTTAAAGTGACTGTAAATTAAAAAATTGTGTTTTGAAGTAACAGGAGTTTTCAGTGCACGTGGTGAGGAATTCTTTAAAAATATTTTGCAAATAATTAGAGTATTATTTTACTAAAGTACATTGGTATTATTACAAAAAAAATACAGTAATTTTCTTTAGGTTTTTAACATAACTAATCCAGTACTTTATCATCATCATCATCGTTCAATATAAGTATATTTTTTGTATATCCGCTCCCTATGTGTGAGGATATGGATTATACTATGTGCTTCTAACCTAAGCAATCGGCAGTTTCCATGCGTTTTTCTAAGTCAGGTCCACGTCCCGTAGTTTCGACGCATAAAAATTGCATACTTACTTATTGAACATGCCTTACATGTGGAACGTAATTGTATATTCTATAACGTTAAAATATTTTAACATTGTAGGTATACAGGGTGTAACAAAGCTCGATGTACAAGCGGGAAACCAGTGAATCTAAATAATATTTGGAGTCGATTTTGTAGAGTAATTTTTTTTATTTGATCCTTAGTTTTCGAGAAAATAGAGCACCAAGTTGAATTTTTTTTCTTTTTTTTTTGCAAATTGTTATCAAATATGATGTATTTAGTCAAATTAATACTATCCATAAAGAAAATAAAATAAAAAAACACGTTTTATTAAGAATATGAGCGATTTTACTTAATCTGCCATACTTATGAAAACTTTTGTGAAAAGAAAATATTTTTTTCTCAAGCTCAGATTAAAAAGTCATATTACACAATCGTCTCCAAATACGATGTAGATTCATCAGTTTTCTGGTTGTACACCATGTTTTGTTACACAGTGAATATCTCAAACTGGTTATTTTGAATTATTGATCCAATTAACAGTGCCCTTCATAAATAAATATTATATTATAAACAAGTATCTCTGATTGATTTATCAAATAACTCATATGAGGTGTTTTAAAAGTTTCTATGATATTATGTGTAAGATCAAGGTAAGCTCTGAGTAAAGGCGGATATTAGCCACATACCTACGTAATAACTGTTATGGGTGAATAATTTAAAGATGGGTTAAACAAGAGATAGGATAATATTATTTTTATCTTTACAAATTAATAATTTTAACCTATCTTTGACCTCCTCCTACGCCTATTCTCGAGAATATCGATGCGTTCACATGTAATATAATATAATTATAAAATACACATAAAAAAATATTGTTAGCTTATTTATAGTGATACTATCGACATTTATTTTTAGAAAATATGTGTAGATACTTTTGAGTTTTGAAGATATCTCAAAAGAGTACTAGGAGTACGGTGGCTTGACTTTGTAAGGAACACAGAGTTGAGACAACGGAAGCAGCGCAACCTTTGGTATTTGGCGAAGGCATTAACTTCCGGAGAGCCTATTTTACACAGAACCATGTTCTAGGTGTCCTGGACGTCCTCTGTTGTCGATCCGCAGGCTGTTTAAGTTAGAGCTACGGGACGTAGACCTGACATGGCAAATAGTGGAATTCGTGTGCTCCATATAGCCAGCAGATATAGAATGATGATGGTGTATATTGTCCGCCTTGTAGCATAGTGGTAGCGCATTTAGCTACCGTGTCGCGGTCGCGAGTTCGATTCCCGTAGGATTTCAACATGAAATATTTATTTAAATTCATTTTCAAATTAATATTTCTAGTTGCTTAATAAAATGATTAAGACACACTCCACTTGGTGTACCGATGCAGTGCCCTATGCACCATTGGGTGCGGATAAGGAAATTAGTAGTAGTAAATTAAACATATATATATCGATGAATGGTTGAATAGTGTTTCTATGCAATAACTCTTTGTAAAACTCGTCTACGTGCTGTATTCTGTAGGTGCCTACTATAAGTATAAATAAAAAAATTATATTATTTTTTTTTTTTTTTCAGGTTGGATTCAATACGAAAGGATGGGGTCTCCGGATATGGGATTCGGAGGCAGGAGCGGTCTAAGCTTTAAGTTTTTGAAAATATTTCTAGGTAAGTGATCTTAATGTTTTTTAATATAAATTAGTGCATTCAAATAAGAACTTGGGATTATATTCAAAAAAGGCTATTTGACATGATTTATAAAAATATTTACATAGAGCACCGATGTTTCCGTGTTTTTTGTTTTATTTGCTGCATATTATAGAAAAAATCATATGGCAAGCTAAATCACATATACCCACTTACATAATAAGTACATAGCCTTTAACTCAATTTAATAATAATAAAATTGGTTGTGTTTTTCAACTACTACTTTCCCTGATAAGCCACTGCATTGGTACACCAAATACAGTGTGTCTTGATAATTTTTATTACATGTAGGTAAGATGATCAGTCTTACGCGTCACTGCCAGTCCAAGGTATCTCACACGAAATATTAATATGAAATCATATGTAAATAAATATCTTATGTGACCCCTACGGGAATCGAACCCGCTTTATACAAGTATAATGTAATTTTTCACACAAAATATTTCGTTTTGTGATATCTTGAACTGCCGTTGAAGCGTAAAACTGATCATCTTGTCTTCATGTAATGAGTGATCAAGATAAGCTGCTCTTTGTGATTCATGAACATTATACACACTTTATTTTATTTTATTTTATTTTTTTTTTATTTTATTTATTTGGGATATCAACAGTAAATACAGGTTATAAAACATAGACAAAACAGTAAGATAATAAACCAATAAAAGATATCCACAAGTATACAGGAATAAGTATAACAAACAAAGAAAAGGTGTAATTGTGTATGTGTGAGTGGTGGTGTGAATGAGAGAGAGGAGTGTGTGGTGGTGTATATAATGTATGTTATAGTGGGTGAGAATGAGAGAGGAGTGTGTGATGGATGATTATAAGTATGTAATAGTGGATGAGAATGAAAATGTATAAAAACGAAAAATAAAAATAGCTCTAATTGGAACCTATTAATTGTTTTGCAGCTTGTAATTTGAATCTTGTTTTATTGCATATAAATGGGTCGATTGTATTGAATTTAGAATTATATTCTCTAACTAAGCGTATAAGAGGGGAATTTTGAGCATAATTCGTACGCACCACTGGTACGTGAAATAATGATTTTGATGTGTGACGAGTACGGTAAGCTGGTGTATTGAAGCCTATTCGGAAACTAGTGTCTCACTATCTAGGCGTCCACTAATTATATCATGAAGAATACCCATATCCAATTGTAAACGACGATCACTTAAGCTAAGAATGTTATGCTTCTTGCAAGAAGACTTGTAGTTAAGATCGTTTAACTTACATCTCCAATTAAGGTGCTTTAGGAAAGTCCATTGGATTTTTTCGAATCTTTCTTTATGTGTTATATAGTTAGAGACCAAACACAAGAAGCATATTCAAGTAAGCTACGAACAAATGCAAAATACACCATTTTTAATACAACCAATATCACTGAATACCTGACATGTACGAAGAACGAAACCAAGGTTTCTGTGTGCACGACTTGTAATGTTGTCAAAGTGATCTTCAAAGGTCATTTTTTTATCCAGTATTACTCCTAAATCACGCACAGAATTAACTCTCTGAATTGGTTGATTTGATATGATATAATTGTATTCTATGGGACACCGACTACGTGAAAATGAGATAACTAGACATTTAGATACGTTTACATTAATCCTATTTTTTAAATAGTATTTGCTTAAGGTGCGGATAAGGGAAAGATTTTTACTAGAATCTTAGTTAGATACAATATTATTCATTTTTGGTACCTTTGTTAAATTAAAGCGGTCAAAAGGGAGAGGTATACATTTCCAAATCAAATGACATTATTAATTATAGTCATTAGTTAGGTTAAGTGATCGAATAGTTCATTTAGCCTTTTGTATAGAATGAATGAAAAGAAATTATCATTTTGATATGTAGGTTATCAAAAGTTTTCAAAATATGTTGAAGACTTTATAATAGACACCCACATATGCAATCATTTAAATATACTCTTGTGTAGGTACTTAATTCCTTTTATTACTGGGTCCGATTAGTAATCAGATTTCAAAATACAAATCTGTTCATTTAAATGAGCTAATTGTTGATGCTGTAGACTATTTTGTAACACTTTTAATAATGAACTACAGAACTTTAAAAAAAAATTTTAGATGCTCATTTATATCTTAGATACGAATTTCTTATTTTCGATTTTTGTTATTATTATTATGTCCGTAATTAATTTTTAAAATATTCCGCAAAAACACATATAATTACTGTTTACTACCTAGTACTACCATAGTAGAATGCGTTTATTAATATTTTAACCAAGTATTGATGTAATCGCCTAAAATAGAAAAAAAGTACATAGCCACTTCTCTGGTTCCACTCATCTATATACATATTCAGTACGACCCTTTTTGTGCG
>JAGVSP010004458.1:0-48563 GCA_022494985.1 Micrasema minimum
AGTTTTTTTAAAAAGGGTTTTTAAAAAAACCCTGGGGTTTAAATTTTTAAACCGGATGTCTCTTTAATCTAAACAAGTTTCCACCAAAAAATTTTTTAAATCCGGAAAAATAACTTAGACGAATTTAAAAAAGAACACATAAAATTGGAACATTGGCTTATAAGAATGAAAAGTTTTCAAAAACAAAGCAGAAATATTTAAAATTGGAACGAAAAAAAAAATTTATAAACAAACTTATTTTAAATACACAATCCCACCAACAGGGACTATCTTAAAGGGGGGGCCAATAAAGGGCATGGGTCCACTGATTGACCCATCCCATTTTTGAATATTAAATGGTGAAATATAAAAATAAAAATAAAAAAAGGGCAAGGTCGCGTGAAAGATAGGTTTGGGCGATTTTGCCGCGCCAAACCCAACTTCCAAAACCAAACCCCCAACCAACCCAAAACCAAAAAAAACCCCAACCTACCCAAAAGGCATGATATTCTAGAAATTTTATCAAATAAAACGCTGCAAAATGTTTGCAAAAAAAAGGTTCAGTGGATTTTGTAGATAATAGCCTTTTGGACAAATGAAGCATTTTATTTTAATTTCAATAAGTGTTTTATTTTAAGATGAATTACAGTATTCATATTATATTTTTCAACAGGCGGTCATTAAAAGTTATAAAACTAATAAATAAATTACTATTTTCTGTTATTGATATCAAACTGTATGTAAATGACCAGGTAAGTGATAACTGCAGTACAAAATCCACACAAACTCCGCAAGTCTATTGTAAAGAAGCCCACGGTACTGAATTCCAGCTTGTGATGAATCATTTGCTGAGAAAACATCTCAACCTAAAATTAAAAATAGTTTTTTATTTTTTTATTATTATTGTTATAAAGCAGGCAGCTTTTGCTGGTGCGTTATATTTTTTGTACTGCTTCTTAACTGCGTTCTGCATCTAAACGGTTTTTGAACTGGTTGACCGTAGTGGATTAGACAACTAGGTCAAGCAAATTGGGTTCTTCCCGATTTTTTTATTTTTGATTTCAAAAAATTGATGGAAAAATTACAATATCAAGGGAGTTTTTTTTTAATTTTTACGATGTCATATGAATTTTCTAGCGCGGTTTGGAATAGCGCTTTTTCAAATTGCTCGCAAAATCCTCCATTTGGCGCGCATGCGGTGTGACGTCACAGCAATATAGGCGCTCACTACGGAATGAATTTCACGCCTTTCACGGTGTACGGGAATGACGTCATTAGCCAATAACGGGCGTTAAAAATCATTCGTATTTTCGTGTTTTTTTTAAAACATAAATTTATAAATGAAAACAAAATTTTTGATCATTTGTGTTTTATATCGTTGGAATTGTAAAAATATATACTTTAAATATTTATAACGTTTTCAAGGATATTCATGCTATCGGGAAGAACCCTATTATTGTTCCAGTCTGAAAACACCCTACAGGGAAATAAGTTTTTCTTGGGGTTGAGGTGGAAATGGGGACGATAGAGCTTCCAGTTGTAGCCCCGTAGATTGGTGTTGGGATTGAGTTGATACATCTCGTGCAAGGGGCAATTGTAGTAATCATTTAGTATCTTGGAAGTTTCAATTAAATCCCCACTCTTCCGTCGTTTTTGCATGTTTTCTCTGTAATTTAAGCAGCCCTTGTAAACTGTCATCCGGCGAAGGCGTTTAGGCTGGCTGGGCCATATAATACGTATGCCTAATGAAAACCGCCACCATGTTTGCCTATTTTACAAAGTCCAAAATTTTCTGTGAATGCAGAAATATAAAACAAAAAAATAACAAATTTTTTGATGCTATCTGTTTGTATATCAGATAATTAATAAGTCTTTATTATAATTACGGAATGCAGTCAGTGCCTAAGAAATTAAACAAATAAGCATGGAAAATTTACTCACATTTATAGCAGCTTTGCTGAGATTTTGTGAAGTGTTTAGTTTATGAATAAGATGGCTGGTTTTCTGCGCCTGAAATTTTTAATAAAGTAAGAAGTCTTTTTAGTCCATCAAACAAGAATTCACTTATTATCAAATTCCACCGTCTAAACGAATGATGCCTAAAGTTTTTTTTAAACTTACCTCAGCCGCAGTATTTGAGCAAAAAAATGACATACTCAGAACCATAAAGTTGAACAATGATCCATAAACACATGATTTATAAACCTTTCTTATCATGAATAAATACTCCATTTCGTAACTAAGTACCACGTAGAAGATATACAGATGGGTGACAGCTACAACCAATGCTAATCCCGTACTCATTAGCATCTGTTTATCATATATAGAGTTGACCACCTCCCCCCAAGTACAGAGCCTGTCATGCATCACACATATTTCAGTAATGGGGTGGCATTTGTGTTCAGTTGCAACTGCAACACTTTCCCTTCTTCTGCTAATATTCATTTCTTGTTCTCTAATGTCATCACACAACTTCCAGATGTTAGATTCTACGGCCAACCTCATGTTATGGGGGTCTGATAAGTGTACTATGCATTTGTTGAGTGTGGCAAACCTAGAAAAAGTTTATAGCTTTATGAATTTAATTAAAAGTCATGTAAGGTTAGGCCAGGGTACTTTCATAGCTGATCATAGCATTACAGGTAAAAGCTTACACAACTTATGTAACATTTTCAACTACTATCATAAGAATTTTACAAATTTATTACCTTGTTTGAAGCATCCATACCAAACACGAGAATTGCATAACTGTAGAAAAATACACAAAAACAAAACAGGTACATGCCATCCAGTAAAATACTGTATTTGGTCCAGTGAGTACGAATAAACCAAAGTCTCCAATGAAAGAAATACAACACAAGGCATAAATAATAGAAAATGTGATAGTTTTGTTCCAAAAGTCTCGTTTTTATAATTTATTACCACTCCGTGGCTCTTCAAATCAGTGTCAAAAGAGTTGAGATCGTCTAACAATTTGAAGGTTTTCTCTCGATTTAGAAGAGATCTGATAATACATGTGATGCAAAGGATCGATGAACATAGTTTTCTAGACAAATCAGAATACAAAGCTATTTTATTTTCTTCAGTTAAAAGAACAAATTTTCCCATATGCTCCATTATTGGAATGACACTGAGCACTATTATGAAAATCATAAATATATTGTAGACCGTCCAATGCTTTGTTGATTTCAGTTGAATTCTATTTTTCTCATAAATGACAGAGTATGGAGCTAAGCCGAATAGTCTAGTTAGGTAATATATTGGTAAAATTGACGAGTATGATGAAATTTCCATGATTATGTAATATTTTTGGTGGATTGTTTAAATATTTTTCAATGTTCAGCTCAAAAATTTTACAGTGTTTTGATACATTATTGAAAGTTCGGCAAATGACAGAACAATGAAGAAAGACAACAGAAAGGCAATATTGACTTATTACATACAATTAATGAAGTTATCAGCCATTTTTTGATTACCTGAGTGAGCGGTAGCTGATAATTGATTAGTATTGAGTACGAAGCTTAGCCGAATATTCTAGTTATGTAATATATATAGGTAAAATGTAATATATATAGGTGATGGAGTCTAGTCAATCAAGTTAATAACTAGTTTGGTTCATTGTCATTCGCACTATGTTTTTTTAAAATTTCTTGAATAAAAATCTCGCAAGTTTATTTAAAAATTATTTTTATGTACCTATTTTATTGTTTATGCACTATATTTTTGCTTATCCTTTTCTGGTTATATTGTACTGTGTAACTTTGTTTAAATGAAAAGCCCTATGGGCGTCAAAACTAGATAAAATAAAAGGGACAGATCTGAAGAAATTCCCATAATTATGCAGTATGTTTTGGTATTATAAGGGAATAGTTAATATTTTTTGCGAAGTACTGCTCCAAAACTTGTATAATGTTTGGATAAATGATTAGAAATTCAACGAATGACTCAGCGATGAAGACAGACAACGGAGCATTAGCAATTACTAATAAATTGGAGTTGGTTTGTATTACCTGATGTTAGGACAGTGCTGACGTCTCTGTAAAATATTATTGATTGGAAAAAAAATTGAAAAAGCATTTAATTACTCACAGTGCCAGCTTAAATAAAAGAGGCATTTAAATTGACTAAATATACATTATTTTATTTAAAACCTCATTTGCAATAATAATTACAGTAGTAGTAGTAGTAGAAAAAACATTATTTGCTACAACTATGGTAAACGTCAGTAAGTACAATATTGCTATGCTGCATTATCTTCCAACCAACCATCAGTTTAGCGAAGGTAGACACTGTAGCAAGCTGGCTGGGTGGACAAATAGAGCTAACATTTACATTTATGTTTACATGTGAAATGTACAAAGAGTAAGGATAGGATCAATTTTATTAGGAAGGATTTATTTAATTTAATGTTCTGTCACTTATTTTTACTGCTTGTTTCTCTATTATGCTTATCTATGTATTTAAAATGGATTTTTTTCTTTAGAAACTTTCTGTACAATGGCGTGCAATGGCGGGATTATAGCTAAAAAGCAATATCTTCTAAATTTAAGAAGGTTTATTTTGAAATTATTGATCCCAACCAATATGGGTTCCAGAAAGGCAAAAGCACCGAAACTCTTCTTCAAAAGTTTTCCAATCAGATAAATAATGAGTTAAATAACAGAAAACATGTATTGGTCTTGTTTATTGATTTTTCTAAGGCTTTTGATACTATTAATCACTCCAAATTGTTAAAATATTTAAAAAATAATAGGTATAAGGGGCCCAGTATTACATTTATTTGAGAATTATCTGTCTAATCGCTCCATGACTGTTAATATCGATGGCTTTAAAAGTGAGTTAAGAGATATTAATGCTGGGGTTCCGCAAGGATCCGTATTGGGACCCTATTCTATACATAATTTATGTTTTCCTTTATAAAGAACATCTTTTTACATGTAAAAATATTACGTCTATGCGGACGACACTGCATTAGTAATTTCTGATGAGGATCTGCATGATTGTAATGAAATGTTACAACAAGACTTTTATAATCTGCAGAATTGGTGTCACGATGCGGGACTCATTATAAATCAAAAAAAAACTAAATTAATGCACATAAGATCGCCACACGCTAAAATTGCTATGTTGCCTATGATAAAATCTCATAATTTTGACTGCCTTCATGTTGCCCAATAACTGTAGAACTTGCTCATGTGATAACATAGAGATTGTTAATGAATATATGTATTTGGGCATAACCATTGACTGCTTCTTTAAATGGAATATCTAAACCTTAAATACTTGTAAACGTTTAAGATCTGTTGTTGGACAAATATTTAAATTAAAATTTTTGGTTCCTCTACCTACTTTAAAATTGATATACTTGTCTCTCGGGGAATCAGTTATAAGATATGGCATCACTGCTTGGGGGCACACATGTGCAACTAACGTCAAACATGTTCAAAACGTTCAAAATGCCCTTGCCAAATTAATTGTACCACCAAAATATATTTAGTCAAAGACATAATGTTCCAACAATGTTTAAATATTTAAAAGTATTACCTGTGAAGGGATTACTGTGGAATAGAATCATTTGTCAAAATATGTCTGATAACACATATAAAAATAAATTATATCACACATATACAACTAGATTCACATCCATGGAGGGATTAATTGTGCCCAAAACAAAAAATAAGTACGGGCAGAGAACTCTAGAATACTTAATTCCCAAAATATTTAATATGTTGCCCCATGAACTTAAATCGTGCAATAATGCAAATAAAATTATTTCTATTCTAAGGGTTTGGTTGGAAGATAGAACTTTTTTATATTGATGTACCATAATTTATATATATTGATTCACCATTGCATTATCTCTATTCCTTTTACGTATATTTTGTGAACTTTTTTATTTTGTTGTATTTCTATGATAAATTTATTTTTTGCTAATGGCTCCTGATGACAAACGGCAAAATTGCGGTTTATCGGGACGACATTATTTTTGTTTTTCTAATGTAATGTTTTATTTTCTTAATAAAGAACAATGTTATTATTATTATTTTGGTTTGGCGCCATGTTTAGTTATCCTGGTAAAAAAAATTCCAACAAAGAAGACTTGCCATTATTTTTTTCCCATACAATCCATACATTTTACAAAAATTGGTTACGGTGTTTCCCTAGAAAATAGTTTGAAGTAAATAATGTGATAATTTTTTTTCAACTTTGTGGTTTTCAATAAATCTGAAATTTCATTTAAAAAACACCTAAATTTCTATTGGTGGCTTCAGGTGCAGTCTTAAGGTAGTAATGGTTCAATTGAATATTATTCTTTCCTGTTATTGATATCAAACTGTATGCAGATGACTAAGTATGTAAAAATTGCAGCACATATTCCACTAAAACTCTTCAAGTTTATTGTAAAAAAGCCCACAGTACTGAATTCAAACTTGTGGTGAAGCATTTTTTGAGAGAACATCTCTACCTGGAAACAATGACAGAAATATAATAATAGCTATAAATATTAACTTAATAAAGATATACGAGTACTTACGTTCATCTTTGCCTTGAAGGGAATTTTGGAAATATCAATCTCGTGAATAAGGTGACATGTTCTCTGTGCCTGAAATGTAAACACCCATTTGTTTTGAATCACTTCTGTTTTCTATTTTCATTTTTCAATAAGGAAATGTATTTTTGCTAGTACGAGTTAATCCAAATAAATATGAAAACAAGTCATTTGTGGTGTTGACTTTGACCAATTGCTACACACCTAATGATCGATTTCGAAATTTGAATGTACCAATCAAAACGTCTTACACCTCACAACAAAAATTACCAAAAAGAGGTGCATATTTTTCGCGGTATTGCACTTAAATAATTTGTTTTAACTTACCTCAGAAGCGGTTTTAGAGCAAATGTATGGCAAAAAAAACAGCATTAGGTAGTACGAAAAACCCATAATCCCCGCTTTATACATTCTTTTAATAAAGTAAGAATATTCCAAATCGTAACTGAGAACCACGTAGAAGATGAAAAAAATTGTTGACAGTAGCTATCAGAGTTAATCCTGTAGCCAACAGCATCTGTTTATCATACATAGAGTTGACCACCTCTCCCCAAATACAGAGCCTGTCATGCATCATACATATTTCAGCAATGGGATGGTATTTAGTAGCAACTGCAACATTTTTCCTTCTACTAATATTCATCTCTTGTTCCCTGATGTCATCACACAACATCCAGATGTTGGATTCCACGGCCAGTCTCATCTTATGGGGGTCTAGTAAGCTTGCAACGCATTTGTTTAGCAGCGAAAATCTGGAAAAGTCAAAGATTGCAAATTTAAAGTCATGATAGGTTAAGTAACTGCCTAACCTACCCATTTAACCTGGTTTTTAAAGCTCTTGCTTACAGTCTATTTTAATTCCACGGGCGTTTAAATCTTTGTCAAAAGAATTAAGATCATCTAATAATTTAAATATTTTCTTTCGATTCAAAAGAGATCTCATTACACAAATGAGACAATTAATTGATAAACAAGTTTTCCTAGTAGCATCTGAGTACGCCGATATTTTGTTCTCTACTCCTTTAAGAATAAACGATTTATAATACTGCAGTATTGAAATTAAAGCAAGAATTATTAGAACACTTATAAATATATTGTAAAGCATCCAACGTTTTGTCGGTTTCAATCGGATTCGGGTTTTCTTAAAAATGACAGAGTATGGAGCTAAGCCGATAAGTCTACTTATGTAATATATTGGTAAAAAACACCAGTGTGATGTAATTTCCATGATAATGTTATGTTTCTTTGGTAATTTTTAGCGCAAGATTAATATTTTTCAAAGTACCGCTCACTTCCAGAATGTTTCGATTAATGATTGGGTATTGGATAAGTGTCAGAACTACGAAGAGAGACAATAGGCAAATATAAGTAAGTGATTATTGATTTAGTACGGTGAGTATAAGTGTATAAGACCTCATTGAAACGGGTAACTGAGCAACCTTAATTTATGGTGAAAATTCTAAGCATTCTGAGCTTTTGTGAGGTGCCAGGACTCACATCCATAAAGGAGGACCGGCACAATGCAGGAGTTAGAGTCGGCATTTTTACAATATTCATATTTATAGTAAAGCTTGCTTGAAAAAATGTATTATTTCATAATAAATAATCCACTGTTGATTGCTAAATCCTGATTCAAGGAGGCAAAACTTGCAACGGCTCACAAAACGATACCTTTTGGCTACCCTTAAAGAAGTATTATAATAATTTCATTCATGGTTGAATAAAGTCTTACATTCCAAATAAATTTCACTGTATTCAAGTGATTGGCATCAGTTATTAATTAATGAGAAAACATTAATGTCATGACACATAATGTAATATCCAGAATGGGCTTGTTAACCATGCAATCCGTTCATAAATCGGATAATTAACAAGCGAGATAGAATAATTGATAGTTTTTATTCCGCATATGATCAGACTGACGTCTCTGTTGATTTTCCAAATAAAATAAAACATAAATAATAGTATTTTTACACACACTACCTCTCTAATAAAGTAAAGTAAAAAGTCATGTTTAGAGAGGTTAACATTGTACCATAAGATTCGGATAAAAGAAAATAAGGGAGAAACAAAAAACAAGACAGAAATGTTAAATAAAACTTTATTATCTGATAACAATACACTGTTTTTAGTACCAAATTATTTATTTATTTTATTGTTTTTACGCCCATAGGGCTTTTACATAGACATTTTTGAATGATTACACAGTAGGTAGCTATTCATTACCGCCAGAGATGGCATCCAGACACTGTTCCCTAAAATGCACTAGATTTGTGTTGAAAATATCAATATTGTTAGTATACTTGTTAGCCAGTGCGTGCATTCTTCGTAATACAATTTTAGGTACAAATATATACACAGTATTATTTATCATCTCCGTAGCATCGTAATTTAACTAATATTAATAATATATATAATATACAAAACTGTATCTACAGAAATAAATTATTTGAATTTCGTCATGCACATATAGGCGTAAAAATGACAGTTCTAGTTGGATTAGTTTTAACAACATTTCGAATGCTATTCAGTTCAGTTCGATGCCACAAAATGGCGTTTATTTTTTGCATTAAATTTTTTAGTACGATTGATGCTATGATATGAATTACCCCAGCATGGGTATAATCCAGTAATTTGTCTACAGTTACAAATGACCATGAAATCAATGATATAGGATGAAATATTAATTACAAATAAATAATATGATAAACATTGTATTAGTTAAAATATCTGCCTAGAATATGATATTTTTTAACTAAAAATTTTAATATGATTTATAAATGCCAGTTTAATGCATAAAAAACAATTACATACATACATTACAGCACCAATTTTCTACTCTAAAAATAGTACAAATTTATAATCTAAATTACACATTTATCATCAAGTTTTTAATGAAATTTTGAAATTTGAATTTGAAATAGGCCAATTCACTCACACTTTGAAATGTGTGACGTAGATGCCTAATGGTGGCGTAGTGTGTCACTAGGCAAGTTATTATTTTTCAAGTACGGAACGCCCCATCTAGACCATATTATTGATCGAAGGTATTGAAATACGATTATCCAAAATAAATAGTCAAAATTGATCATTAAAAAATATTTCTAGAACCTTTTAAAAATACTTTTTTTGGTTATGGTCAAACTAACCTTATATTATTTATAAGAAATGAGAAAATATGCGAGGCATAATATAATATATTATATTCACAATAACTTTATTTACAAAAGGAAATAAGTATGAATCAGTAACTAATAAACCTTAATGTAGAGATTTCTTTATAAATTGCTTGAAGTAAAAGCACTTGCTAGTCATGATCTGACAAAGAAATTTGTTTTTATTCGAGAGAAATGATACTAAAAAATATTGAAAGTACAGTAAAAATACGATGGGAATAAAAGTAAGAAATAAACCAGCATCGTTGCTTTCGTAAACAACAGTTTAATGTGTAAAGGTCCCACCAACAGTGACAACAGTGTAGTTACAACAACTGTCCTAAGCAACTTTTCCGCTAAAAATGCTTGGCGATTTTGTTAATAGATGGCAGATAGATAGACTGACAAAGTGAAATGGCGAACCAATTAACTGCATATATGCATCTTCCAAAAATTTACAAATATAGTTATCAGATGATAGGCGGGATACGTAATGTTGTAATACATCAAGTGGCGACTTAACCCAGCCCATTAAATGCCTAGATAATACATATTCGTTTTCAGAGCTTCTCTGTCTGTTGAGATTTCAATAAAAACTGTATTATTTATCAACAAATGTGTGTATAATATGAAACATCTCGTATCTAGCCTTGACCAATGATTTTTTCACACAATTCAGCACCAAAAATATATTTGTACCGTCTAATTCTTATAAATTACTTATTTCTCAGATATTATTGAAGTAGTTAGAGAAACTCTTACGTTTACAGGGCTTAAGACCTGTCATTGGCCACTTGATGTACATTCCCCATTCTGCCCATCAGCTGATAACCATACATGACAAATTTCGGAACATCTATTAGTATGAACTATCCTGCCACGTTTCACTTAACAGGTGTTTTTTCTCACTGGTGACATCTGTTGAAAAGCATTTTTGGCAATCAATCTTTATTGGTGTGGGTAAATCTCATCCGAACTCAATTACTTACTAGAAGACGCCTGAAGATGTCCCACCAATTTTGATTTGCTTTATATTTTAACCAGTAAACCTTTTTAACAACATTTTGAATGTGTACAAATACTTGTAGACAAATTACTAGATAATCCACATTCGTATCCAGGGTTTGTCTGTCTCTGTTGGGATATCAATAATATCTGACATTAGCCCAGCATGTATAATCCAGTAATTTGTCTGCAAGTATTTGTACACATTCAAAATGTTGCTACTTATTTCTCATTTATTATCATTTTTAAGCAGTAAATTATCAATAAATGAGACAATTCAGACACGCCGCTGGTGGATATGACAGGTAGACGAGTTAGTCAGTAGATTTGCATTCTTACAACAAAGCGAAATGTTTGATTTCAAGTTAGGTGACAGATGGGTACTGTTGGTGGAGCGACGCCGGCTGCGCGAGATAGCTGCTGCTGGTCTGCCGGCATCATACTTCCTCCAGCAGGTGGAACTGGTCCTCGGAATCCTCGGTGACGATGGCGTCGATGTTGTAGAAGGCCGCGTGGAGAGTGATCACTGTCACAGACGCTCCTGAGAAATATATGGTAGATTTTTTACAAGTACACAAGATGCTAAATTGAACAGGCAGTGAGATTTTTATCAACAATATTTTGAATGTTTATTGAAATGCCTAAAAGTTTAAATGACAGATTACCCTATTTTGTAAATTTTAGTAAGTGGGACATAGACAATCATCAACCACCTCCCTAAACATAAAAAGTGATAGCAGATGAATTGTCTATTATTTTTTTTATTTTATTTTATTTATTTACGGAAAAATCCATTTTAAATACATAGTTAAGCATAAAAGGGATAACAAGCAGTAAAAATAAGTGACAGAACATTTAAATTGCTGAAGCTTAGACAGTTAGAATAAAATGTGGACACACTCAAGACAGGATCGGGTCTACTTCAGTGAATGTTTAAATCTCGATAGACTTACACTGAAGAAGTCCAGATCCCGTCCTGAGTTTACAATACGACACAATCGAGACAATGGGGCATGAAAACCATAGTTAGTTTTGTGGTGACTAAGGAACAGCACGTCATTATTTCTCAACCTACGGACTGGAATAAAGAAAGTCACTTGAGTCAGTAAAGATGGTGCATCTATCATGCCATTTAGTTATTTTATTATGAAAATGGAATCAATGTTAGATCTACGCTTTTGAAGACTAGAGATTCTAAACATTGACTCCATATCTTCATGGGTGTAATCATCTCTCCCCAGACCGATCATCCATGCTACTTTTCTGAGTAGGCGGTGTTGCACCGATTTAATATGGTTGATACGGCCTACATAGGAAGGAGACCAGATTACAGAAGATTATTATTTGTACCTACACTGAAAATGTCAACATATTGCTTGAAGTAGATTGTATGCAAGTAGATTGCTTGTTGATAGGAGAATTCCGACTTGTATTCATACGACTTGTGGTTGTATAGAACATTGCATAATATAGAAAATAGTTATCTGGAACATACAAGCCAAACTCCTTCAAAATATTTGGGTTGTATATGCTCCCAAAGATCAGCTTGTAAAAGTGGTTTGTGTATCAAATACTGGCATACAAAAAGCTTGTAAACTGAAATTTTCTGTGAATGCAGAAAAATAAAGCGAAGAATCCCAAAACCATCAGTGCTATCCGTTTGTAAATCGGATAATTAATAAGCGAAATACAATCATTTATAATTTTTATTCCCCGTATGATCGGTGACGTCACCGATATCCTATCATACAAAATCTTTACAAAATTCAAACTTAAAATGTTTGTATCTCTGTTATTAATTATCCGATTTATTACACCGATGTTCTTGAGATGTTTTGTTTAATTTTTCTGCATTCTCAAGGCGGGCTTACATAAAGTAATCACTTATTGGTTGGAAATGAAGGTTTTTATATGAGGGAATTAGGAAGAAATGTACCTAGGACCCAGAACAGGGCGGATCCAGCCCCAGCCCACAGGAATATGGGCATACAGCAGAGTGCTACCAGCGCGTACTGATGTGCCAGGCTCAGTTCATATGACCCAATCTAAAATTAACAAAACATCTACCTTAAATATGGAATTTTTTAACTCATTATCACGTATTTATTTATTTATTTTATTTTATTGTTTTTACACCCATAGGGCTTTTTACATAGACATTTTTAAATTATTACACAGTAGGTAGCTATTCATTACCGCCAGAGATGGCATCCAGACACTGTTCCCTAAAATGCACTAGATTTGTGTTGAAAACATCAATATTGTTAGTATACTTATTAGCCAGTGCGTGCATTCTACGAATCGGTGAGTTAGCACTGTAATTGGTCGATGATTGGCTACAGTAAAATAGTGCATTACTACGGGTAACTCGACCAGGCACTCGCATACTAACTAAATTTGTTAGTTGACAACAATCAAACATAGATTTTAATGCTTTGAACAGAAAGAGCAAATCATTTAATATTTTTTCTATTTTCTAGTGTTAAGACTACAATAACGCAGAAATTAATGTAAATATTGATATTTTTAATAACAGTCGTAGTGAATTTTGTAGGATTTTGAATGCAAGTAGCTTCTTGAAATAAGTTAATATGTAATTTTGTTTACCTATGTTTTATGTGTCTGTAATTTTTAAAAAAACATGCTGTGTAATTCTCTAATTTGATGTACAATTTAGATATGTAATGGCTGCAATTTAAAGTAAAAGTTTGTAACATTGTTGAATTACCAATAAAAATAAATAAATAAATGCCTCTGTCCTTTGATTAACTACACTAGTGTAAAAATGCTAATAGGTAGGAACCAAAAACTGTCTAATGGTTTGAAAATAGAGTACTGAGAATGACTGACAAAAAAATTAGACTTACCTTCCATTTCATGGGGTTAGCTTTGAATTTGTAGCAGGCAAACAGACTTCCAGCTATCGCTATGAGCAATAGAGGAGACGTGATTCTGTGAACAACCAAATAACATTATAGACAACAATTTTATATATTAATGAGATATGAGGTCAAATAAATAGAGCCGCAGGTATCTCAAGATGTCTCACATGAGAATATTTAGTAAGGTGAAAATTTACAAAACCTGTGTGTTGCCCTATAATGACATCTGGCATTGAAACAAGGGCGGACACACGTAAGACCAAATCCATGCTGAGAGTCTTGGAGATGAAAATTCTAAGATGTATGAGGGACAGAATTAGAAAAGCTCAAATGCGAGCGACTTGCGAAGTCCAGGATGTTGTCAGGTGTGGAAGAGAAAGCAAAAAGTGCAACCTCCCAAGTCAGGTCCACGTCCCGCAGCTCTGACGCAAGCTGCCGACGGATCGTCAAAAGAGGACATCCAGGACCCGATGCCTAGTAAAAAATAGGCAAGCATGGTTAAGGCTTTCAGAATGCATAATTAGTGCAAGGCGCTGCCAGTCAAAATGCCTTCCCCGGATGACAGTTGATACCAAAGTTTGCCAAATCCATTGCCTCATCTTTGTTTTCCTTTCAAAGTCAAATCCCCACACACCTGTTATTCTTCTGAGACACCTATTCTCAAAACTCAAAAGCCCGGTATATTGGACCCGGTTAGGCTTAGGCCCCATGACTCGCAGCTATAAAGGAGAACAGGTGTGATGCAGGCATTAAAAAGCGGCATTTTGTTTTACAAGCCGCACTCCCATTTTTTTTCTGAAAGCCTCCGTTTTCTATCATGTACGCTCCCAGCTATTTGAAGCTTTCAAACCTTTTGATGACATGGCCCTCCTTTGAATAGAACATTTGGGGATACTTCACAAAGCGTGGTAGAGCTATCAAAATTCCACAAAAGTTTTTACTCTCTGGATTATAGAGGTACAGCATAGAAATGGGCAAAGCTGTGATTGGTTGGATTTAAAAATCTTAACCTACTGTATAAATTTCGCTTTTAAATAGCTATTTGATTTTAAAAATTATTTTATCAAATCCAACCTATCTTAACCTACTGTATAAATTTCATAACCTATTATTATTATAAAGGATATTGCTTTTAAATAGCTATTTGATTTAAATTATTTTATTAAACCCAACCTATCTTAACCTACTACTGTATAAATTTCATAACCTATTATACTATGATTTTACCATAGACGAGTCCTCATAAAAATTACCACGCTTTGTGAAGTATGCCCGAATGTTTTTATAAAACAAGATTCATTCATTACTGGCGCTAGTGATTAACTTTTATGCGAATTTTTTCATCTGTTTTCTCTGAACAATCAGATGAGGAGTCGCTTTTCATCTTTTGATCAGCAAAAGGGTTAGTTAAAAAATATATGGTGGATATACTCACAAACAGTAGGCGAACAGGGCAAGGAACACGAAGAGATAGTTGGCTTGGAAGTACTCCACATTCCTCACAAGGCGTTTGCTAAGCCGAGGCAAAGTGGAGGGGACCTAAAAATTAAATTAAATTAAATTTCAAATGTATTTATATTATAGAGGCATTAAATTATCCATTCATCCGTCCATCAAAACAATTATATAAGAAAAAATTACTACTTCAAGCTTGTAGTACTCATTTTGTAGTTTTCCATACTTCTGAAATAAAACAAATTTTGTTTTAAATTTTTTTTTTTTTTAATTTTTAAAATTTTAAAATTTTATTTATTACATAATATAATTTACATTTTTTTTAGATCTATGAAATACCTCACTGGGCAATGGCCGTGCTGAGGTATTCATTTACAATACTTTTTTTTTTTTTTCTTGTATGTAGTATAAATTTATACTATACTAAACATCTATTTTGGTGGGGTGACCATCTCAAGACACTTCTCTGGGCCCATCTCATGAAGCTACTTTTTCGCGAATAGACAAAATTTATTTTTAACTTTTTCTAATTTATTTTCAGGTGGGATACAATTGTAAATTCTGGGAGACAGATATATGCGACTTCTTTGACCAAATGCGGTTTTCATTTTAGGTGTCACATATAACTGACTCCTTTTACTTCTTGTGTTGTAGATGGTATTTTTGATGTAAACTATACTCGGATAATGAGTTTGTGGCGCTCGGAAGGAATACGACTAGTGTTGTTCCTGCCACGATATAAAACGACAATCATCAAACTGCCAACTGGTTTTGGAGTTACTGTTCCCTCAGAACTTTTTTCACGGATACTTATTTTTCCTGGTTTATTTAGTCAAATAAATGATTAAACTAAATTACCAATCCACGGTAAGTATATATTATGTCTGTACCTTGAAGTTGGAGGTCTGCACGAAGAGCAGCCACGGCCTAATGGCCTGGCGCTGAGCGGCGATGAGTGACGTCACCGTTGAGGGTGAGAACACGCTGCCCAGCTGGGTGACATTGAAGTTCCTGCAACATAGCCCAACTTACAAACTACGATGTAAAAAATACATGATCTATAGGTATTTCAAGTGTTTATTTTACTTTTGACAGAAAGTTCCGTAATTATTGACAGGCAACCATAGACCGAAAAATGCAATACTTCATGTTTACGATATTGAAGCACATGTTCTTTAGCTCCTTAGAGTAATGACGCGCCAGGCTATAGAGAGGCCCTTTCGCCGTTTCCCATAGAGCGGAAGCGTTGCAAATTTTTGGTTAGCGACAACTTCACTCTGCTGGCGGCCATTATTATTTGTTTGACAACAGACGCGTAACGGTCACTTTCGTCGCTTTGCTAGTAAATAACGTGGATACTTCCTGATTTTAATCATCAAAAACGGCAATGGTGAATTGTAGTATGCTTGGTTGTAGCAGTAAGAGTGTCAAAGGTGTTAAAGGAGTCACATTTCACAGGTAATTCATTTTGATAAATAATTATTTTGATTTACATTGATTTTGGCATATATTGTCCTAACATGGGTATTATTTGTATAAAAACTTTCCTTTTATCAACATATTTACATTATTTACCAGTTTTTCTTAATTTAGGTGATCAATTTGTAAATTAAAGTATGTTTAGTATGTTTAGTGTTGTTGATAGTGACAGTTGATTACTGTCGATATGCCAAGGCTGCATTAGGCATTTGTAAAACATTGGCATTTGTTTTGCTGCAAACTAAAGCCAACTTCGTGTTTGACAATCATAGAATGGTTTTTGACCGTTAGGGCCCCTCTATAGCCTGCGCGTCATTACTCTAAGTTTAGCTCTGATATTTATCGATATCGATGTTTATTGAGCCTACTTATGCAACGAGGATTATTCAAGTTGATTTTTTCCATGAAAAAAATATAAAATGTGATTTAAATTAAAACCTACTTGTTTTCTTTTCTTTGTTTGTCGCGACACAGAATTTCTCAATTTACATTACGACAATAAAATTGTCCTATGCATATTTGGGTTTTCTGTAGCTCCTGCACCCCATGACAAACTCCAATTAAGGAGTTTATCGGGACTGTATTTAAAGTTTCTTTTGTAAAGAAATTATGTATTTTTTTGTTAAATTTTTAATTGAATAAAGACTGTTAAAAAATAAAAAAAGTTTTACGATAGCGCTTTCGTAATATAAACTCTGCTTTAAACGTCTGGGTATGTTTATAAACTACAAAATGTTGAGCAAAAATAAAATGTGTTAAATTGATTTAAACTTTTTCATAAATAAAGTCGATTTTTATGAGAAATCCATTCGGTAAGTGGGTCTAATGACAGGACGCACGGGAACGGGCAGTCGATCGCTTAGTTCAATCCATATGATTCACATAGTGATAGATGTGAGATGAATTTCAACAAAATACACATCATTGACCTAAATAAACTAAAAATAACCAAAGTAACTTACTGTAGAAAACTCTTCTTCTGTGCTGCAACCGGCGCCTCCATGTCCCCATCGATTTCCACATTGACTGGCTCACTCATGGTTTTAAATTATATCAATAAGTACTGCGCAAAAAAGACTTAAATGTAAACAAGTTTACGATGTTTAAAATTTAATAGGTTATGTTGGGTCTCTTTAGCGTACACGCAGACTTGTATTTAGTATAAGAAAATGTTCACACGATGTTATTTTTAACACGTTATCGATTGTTTTGAAACATATGCTGTATTATATTACTTGTTTCGGTAAAATCGTGATATTATGCGATGAGTAATCGGATTAAGACGTGTCACCCAAGTGTCACCGTCCAAAACAAAAACATTTCTTTTCCACTTTTCATAGACAATTTAAATCTATCCAATCTGTCAAAATGTCATGGCAGGAAAAACAAATAGTCGTAGCCGCCAAAAATTCTTTATTTTTAAAATGTTGCGTCGCGAATCCTTCGTAATTTTCTAAAACAAGGTACTAATGGAAAAAGTATAATTTATGCAGTTGTCCCATTAAATAAGACTAGCAAGCTCATCACCAAAATGTCATGGCAGGAAAAACTAATAGTCGTAGCCGCCAAAAATCCTTTATTTTTAAAATGTTGCGTCGCGAATCCTTTGTAATTTTCTAAAACAAGGTACTAATGGAAAAAGTATAATTTATGCAGTTGTCTCATTAAATAAGACTAGCAAGCTCATCACCACAAATCATCAGGCCTGATAGATAAGGAAGCCATCGAAATATACAAGTATCCTTATAACATAAACAGGGATGATGCGTTACGAGTTACGACTTCGAACATCATGGCACCTCTTATTATATATTATGACCTCATGGTACCCAGTATTGATTCCAAAACCCGACTACGGCACAGTAAAAACTCCTCACACTTAATCACATACATTGCCCGACATAAGACCATACTCATCCATTAGCCTTGAAAATGAACACAGCAGCAATATGCTCAGAAACGTCGGCAACACAAAGCCCACAAGCACGGCATAATAACTCAGAAAAGCATAATCCGTATTCTGAAGGCCGTAAAAACTTACGAACTTTGATTTTTATTTTTCGTTTTTTTTTTGGTAAAGTAATTTAATTACTAAATGTTTGACAAAACACCATACAAACATTCAGTTTTTGGCGGTTACTTTGATTTGCTTTATCAGCGTAAAAACAAAAATAAAAAAGTGGAGCAGTTAAGTAAAATTCAAGGCATAAAGTAAAAAAGTTCACATCAAAACCTAAATGAGAGAAAATAGCTGTGAGATTTCGTTGATTTATTTGCGTAGGGGTAACGTAGGAAATGTTTCTGGAATTTGGGGCTAAAATAAAATTTAGGTTAGAATTCGTAATTTGTTGTTGTCTATAGGCCAATACTGTCAAAGTCGAGTAAAATAATAAAAATGTTATTTTTCGTGACGCCGTGTGACCCCGCGACCCTCGTTGCGATGTTTTCCATTATAATTCAATAACATGAATTATAAATGAAACATTTGCCGCTTTCCAACGAGTTAATAAACACCGACTTCAATACGAAATGTTGCACGAATAATGAATAACAATTGTAACAGACGCGAGTTTTAAGTGATAAAATTGTGATGTTTGGAAAGTGCGTTTTGGTTGTAAAATACAGTGTTGTTTTTATTTAGCTTGCACAATTTAGCATAAACTTAATATTTTTGCTCCCTGCGCAGAAATCTACAAAACAAGTAAGCGTAGCACTTAAATTTTAATATGTTTATAGAACATCTTATTGAGGTTATGTGTTGGTTTAGGTGTAAATTAATAATACGCAACATTTTTTTTCTCTCTTTCATTTTCTTATCGATAATTTTATAAGCCGCATGTAGCAAAGTGTCGAATTTAAAATTGACCTTCAGTTTAACGGCTCGATAAATAAAAATTGCGATTTAGATTACGGCTAATTATTTTTATCAAGTCCAGTTATTCGGAAATTGACGAAGCAAGTTTCTAATTCTCGAAACAAATAGAATTTACATACGGAATTTGTAATATATGAAAACGGGATTTAAAAAACATAATGTAAAGGTGCTTAAATCCTATAAGTGTTAAAAACGGCTTTTAAAATTGTTTTGCTGTAAATAATCAAGAAGAAATATTTATATACAAGTATGTAACGTATTTTAATTTTTTTAAATAATATTGTGGGAGCGTACACCTAGGAATGTTTTGGTTTTGTGTTAGGTCACAAGTCAATGTAATGAAAAAATGTGTTTTCAAATGAATTTTATTTTGACATTTGACACATTGACATGGTATTGCTATGCTATTTTATTGTTTGGTATTGTCTGTGAAAAATGCCGCTATTGTTAAGATCGGTCTACACCATAGGTTCCCAAACTCATTTGACCCGTGTCCCCCCTTTCAGACACAAAATTGCAGTAGGCCCCCCTGGAACTCACCTTTTTAAAATTAAATAAAACAGATAATGTAGTGAACTTATTTTTTATACATTTAATTATAGTGTCATAAATAAGATACGCGAACGCTGTAACGACAATGTAAACCAACCATCATAGGCCCATAGCGGTCGATTCATGAACTACTCGTACATGTGTACGCATATAATTTGAAACATCACAAAATCATACATGTTCTTTATTAAACCATTATACGTATGTACATCCTGTAGGTAATAACAGATTTTTAAAATTCTATAAGGTCACACATTTTAGCACCTCATGGCCCCCTGATTGCTTCCCAGGGCTCCCCTACTCCCCCAGAACCAGAGAAGGCCCCCTCAGATCCCTCCAGGGCCCTCTGGGGGGCCAGCTGGCCCACTTTGGGAACCTACGGTCTACACTAACAATGTTTTTTTCCCCACAAAAACAGTTTTTTATACACCACTTCAATTCTTTCAAAATTATGTACTTTTAAAAGTTCATCCTTTGTTTACTTCCACTTTTATGATTTATTTCACCAATTAGCGCTTTTACCTTGTTATAGGCTTCTTTAGACAGGTTACATATTGATCAAGGCAAAAGTATAAGCAACATTTTTTAATCATCATCATCATCATTGAAATTACTAACTAACTAACTAACTAACCATCACGCCATTTCCCCGAAGGGGTAGGCAGAGAGAATAGAACACCACACCACACTGTCCTGGCATACTTCTCTTGCTTCCTCCACAATCATACATCTTCTCATACACGCACGTCGATTATTCCGACTTCTTACAAGCCCACTTTCAAGCGCTTGTTTTACTTGATAATGCCATGTCTTTCTCGGCCTTCCTCAATTTCTACATCCAGGCACAGTCGCATCATATATTTTTTTAGCCGTTCTTTCATCATCCATTCGCTCTACATGACCGAACCATCGTAAGAGACCTTTCTTAATTTTGTCGATAATGCTTATCTCAGCCTCTCACTCCGCTCTAATTTCAACATTAGTGCACCTATAATACATAGTTTTACCACACATTCGCCTGAGATATCGCATTTCAACTGCATTCAATCTACTTTCATCCTTTTTTTTTTGAAATTACAATATGTATAAGAGAAAAATGAGACGAAATACAACCCACTTTTTAAAATGGCAAAAATGTCGAATTAGGAAAACGGAGGGATTTGTTTTATTGCTGGGGTTGTACAATTACCTTTTTATTTTAAACTTAAATGAAATGTACATGTAATTTTCTATTTACTATCCCTTAGTTTGATATAAAGGTAATATTTAGAACATTATCTGATAAGTATGTGAATAGATATTCTTTATAAAAAACGTTCGCCATCTTTTTTTCAATACGTATAATGTACCTACCTACGCTCCGGTAGAAATCCACACGGAAAATGTAAGAATACCACGAGAATTTTCTAACAAATGTGAAGTGTTTTTTAGAGAATTTCTAAAACTTTTAAACTACAAAATTGCTTTTCATTTTACCGGTAAAATCGGATTTTTTACAGATCGGCTTCCTAAGAAGTATTATGAACAAGTAATAATGTATTGAAAATTGAAACCATGACTTTTTTGCTTGACTTAATTTTCCCTTACTCGCACCCAATGGTGCATACGGCACCGCATTGGTACACCAAACGTAGTGAGTCTTGATCATTTTATTAACTACATAAAATTAAGATGATCAGTCTTGCGCTTCAGCCCCAGTCCAAGGTATTTTATTTTATTATTGTTTTTTTTTTTTTTTATTTATTGTATCACATATAAAACAATATTGCATTTTATTATATCGACGTGAAAAGCCCAATTCCCTATATTTCGTTAGGTACCAAGATTTCAAAATATTCTTTCACATTTTGTATGGTATTGAAAAATAGTTTTTCACGCAACTTTTCTATAGGTGTGCATCAAACTTTATGTCTGACACGTGTTTTCGTCCAATGGGAAGTCGCAATCAAGAATCGTATGACATTACCTCGACCAACCAGCGTGCTTCAATTACATTCTTTACGTCCCTCCCTCTCTCTCCTATAGCGATAAGCATCTCCCTTCCCCCTTTAGGGCATTCAAATTTAATTTAAATCGATTCCGGCAACCCACAACTTTGAAATTTGAAATTCGACTAGAACAGTGTTAATTTTTAGGTACCTATTCACTTTTTAAATATTAAAAGACACATTTCCATTGCGGGTTTTTTTATCATTTCATTACTTAAAAGTAAGACGATCAGTCTTGTTTCCGCACCAGTCCAAGGTATCACATGAATTATTGATATGAAAATCTCATGTAAATAAATATTTCATTTTGACATCATACGGGAATCGAACCCGCGACCTCATGCACGGTAGCCAAATGCGCTACCACTATGCTACGAGGCGGATAAATGTATTAAATGCCGACGCAATAAAAGCGCTTTGCGTGTTATTCGCTACTTATTAATAAATTGTTATTATTATCTAATAAGAAGTGCTCTTGTTGCAAATTCGATGTAATTTTATATCAAGTTATTTGCTAAGTTACTAGAGATTAAACTAATATCGACGGTGGAAAGGAAAAAGTTACTAGCGACATAAAATGTGCAAAGGAAAATGATACCAAGTTACATTATGTTATCATGTCGCTAGGTATCATTTTCCTCTGCACATATTATGTCGCTTAGTAACTTTTTCCTTTCCACCATTGTATTATGTTTATTCTTTCCTTATGACGTCCGTTCAATGTTTCCCTAGAGTCAGCTGTCAGCACTCGACCTCTATTATCATCTTTCCATAAATGATAGTTCTCTTTAACTGGGTTTTATTTTCCTAGAAACACTTTAGATTATTTTGTGTTTTCACCGGGAATCGAACCCAGAATCTCCGTACCGTGAGTCCAGCGTCTTAGCCATTTAGATTGTATACATAATAAACACATTAAAAAACTTAACAAAAACAGTAAAACGCTATAAAAAAACAGTATTAAAAAGCAGTGTAAACAGTTTTTAAGAAACAATAAATAAAAACAGTAAAAACCGTATTAAGAAACAGTAAAAACAGTATTAAGAAACTGTAGAAAATCAGTAAAAGTAGTGTAAAGAAACACCAAAAAACAGTAAAAACAGCATTAAGAAACAGCAAAAAAAAAACAGTATTGAGAAACAGCAAAAAAAACAGTATTAAGAAACAGCAAAAAAAAAACAGAAACAATTATCAAATCTTTAAAACTAAATTTAAAAAATATAATAAGACCTACCCCCAGCCTAAAGAGGAATATTTTTTTCATTTTATTCATTTAATTTATTTTATTTTACAAATTTATGATGAAACTTACTCATATAAAAAATTAAAAATTGTAAAACGAACTCCCTCTCTAAACACAAGTATCCACTTTTATTAGAGAGGTAGAAACGTTATGTCTGAATTTTTGTATATTACCAACAATATGTTTAGGTATAAGTATTATGTTTTGTAACAGATTTTAATTTCAATAAAAAAAAAAATTAAAAAAATTTTAAAAAAAGGAAAAAAAAAACAGTATTAAGAAACAGCAAAAAAAAACAGTATTAAGAAACAACAAAAAAAACAGTATTAAGAAACAGCAAAAAAAAACAGTATTAAGAAACAGTAAAAAAAACAGTATTAAGAAACAACAAAAAAAACAGTATTAAGAAACAGCAAAAAAAAACAGTATTAAGAAACAGTAAAAAAATAGTATAATATTTTTTTTAACAACATTTTGAATGTATACAAAAACTTGTAGAGTTTCCAGAGTTTCTCTATCTCTGTTGGGATATCAATAATAACTATAATAATTGATAACTCAAACTAGTCAGACCATTCTAGCAGTTCGCGCTGATGTGTTTTACTGGGGTGAGTTTTTTCAGCGTAGGTGTTTAAAAAATCAGTATTTTTTACAGGTGAAATAATAAAAAACACTCAATTTTATTGGGCTGATAAAATCCTACGCTAATAATTGATTGTAAGTATTTAAATTCTCGCATATTATCAGTCAGTCGGCGCTGAGGTGATTGTCGCGACCTGCGACCGCCTCGGTAACTTTCCTGACCTACCGAGATACATAATATTATTACCGAGCTTATATCGCGCCGTATTACCAACTGTATTATTGTAATGAAAGATAGCGGTCGTGTGTGTACAAGGCCAGAGAGTTTGCAGAATTGAACCAGGATTTTTGCACACAGAAAAAGTATTGAGGTGTACCCAATACTTACCACACTGCTATTACTTTCCCCTTATCCACGCCCAATGGCGTATTGGTACACCAAGAATGCCGTGTTTTTTGGAAAAAGTTGAGGTTTAATTAAAAAAACAATGACATTTTTTATAAATATGCAACAAGAGGTTCAAAAAATATAAGATTAGAAAAGAAAAGAAAAACTTTGTCACAGAATTGTCACTCATGTATAAAGGGCATTAAAATGTATGAGGAGATTCCAGATGAAATAAGAAATAAACAAAATGTATAGTTATTTAGGACTAAATGTAAAAAATATATGTGTGTAAATTATTAGTCTAGGTATTACATAATAGCTAAATTGAAAAATGTATAATGGTAGGATAAGAATAGTTAGGGGGAAAAAAATAAGTGTAATGTAATAATGTAAGTCTATGGATCTCATTATAGATTATAGAATTTATTTTATTTTATTTGAATTTATTTTATTTTATTTAATTTTTTGATTTTTTTAAAAATTATTATATTTGATTTTATTTGATGAAAGAACGGCTAAAAAAAAATATGATGCGACTGTGCCTGGATGTAGAAGTCGAGGAAGGCCAAGAAGACAGACATGGCATGATCATGTAAAACAAGTGCTTGAAAGCGGGCATGTAAGAAGTCGGAATAATTCGACGAAAAGTGCATGAGAAGATGTATGAATGTGGAGGAAGCAAGAGAAGTATGCCAGGACAGAGTGGTGTGGCGTTCTATCCTCTCTGCCTACCCCTTCGGGGAAATGGCGTGATGGTTAGTTAGTAGTTAGTTATTTTGTACTGTATCAATGATGCTAAATAAAAGGATATTATTATTATTATTCCGACTTTTTACATGTCCACTTTAAACTATTTTATAATCCAAGAATGGGATAAGTATATATATAATGTAACCCGTTCAACCCTGAACAGTGGTCGCGCGCCAGTTAAATATATTTAAGATTACCGGTGTCAAAAGCCAGCCGAACACGCGCCTTTCATTTTTAAAACTATTATGTCACATGCTGACAATGTGTGAACGGAAAATGAAATAATTCGGATAAGGAGAAAAACATCACAATTATTACAATGATCAACGCCTTAAGGCTACTAGGTCCACCCTTTGTTAATTGTAAAATGTAGTAAGCGCCCGGATGAGCGCTCGTTAAAACACGACCAAAATCCGATCGAACGTCGCGCCGTTTGGTTTCATTATTATTTGCATCGCGTAGGTATACAAAAATACACGATTATCTTTAAAATGTAGTAAGCGCCCGGATGAGCGCTCGTTAAAAACACGGATTTTAATATAATTCAAAATCTACTAAATGTTTTACAAATTTTAATCAGATAATTGCACTAGATATATACGTATTCTTTAATACATTTAAAAAAAAAATCTTTATATGTACTGTTTTTTTGTGTTATGCATGAAATGTTATTAAAAACAGGGGGTTTCTTTAAATTAATTGTGATTCAACGAAATATTTAAATAAAAATTAAGTCCGATAATTCACTAGAAAAAGAATTAATAATTACGTCATATTATTTTTCATTTTTAATTTAATGAACCATGAAGTACAAGGGAATTTTTGCCCTGACGTACATGAATGTATGGGGGACCCCGTAAGGGGCCTAAAAGGAGACTTTCCCACATCACGCAAATATAAAAATTTGCAACATTTTGGGCGTGTTCAAATACTTCTACACAAATCTGGATTTATACCCAAGACGGGAGTAGGTAGGTATACTTAACTTTAATATCAATGCATAGATGGAGCTTTCAACTCGCTGGTGGATGATTCTCGATTCGTAGCACATATACAAAATAAAAAAATGTTACCTGGTGTGGATATTCGCTAATAATGTAGCACCTACAGAAAGTGCACACTTTAACCCAGCCAATGACAGGTCATAAGCCCTGTAAACGCTCGAATATCCACATTCCTGAACTTGGAAAAAAAATCTACCTCATCTCAGTAGGGATATAAGATAAAAAAATAAATAAATATATTGTACATCATTATCATCATACGTGGAGCATATGAATTCCACAAATTGCCTCCAAGCCAAGCGATCGGCCGCCAGCTCCCGCGCATCCTCCCAAGTCAAGTCCATGTCCCGCAGCTCTGACGCAAAACTGCCGACGAATTGTCAACAGTGGACGACCGGGACGCCGGGAACCTGATGCCTTGTAAAATAGGCAAGCATGGTTAAGGCTCTCGGGAGGCATACGTAGTATATTGCCTAGCCAGCCGAAACGCCTTCGCCGGATGACAGTAGATACCAGAGGGTTGCTGTGTCCGTTGCCTCACCTCTGTGTTTCTTACAAAGTCAAACAACCGCACACATCTAAAATTCTTCTAAGACACCTATTCTCAAAACTTAGTATTCTGCTGTCTTGGGCCCTAGTTAGGTGCCACGATTCGCAGCCATAGAGAAGAACAGGTGTGATGCAGGAGTTATAAAGGCGGCATTTTGTTTTAACCGAGTAAATATCCGATCCCCAGACAGCTTTCATACTGTTGAATGCGGCGCCCGCTACTCCAAGCCGCACTCCATGTCATGTACGCTCCCAAGTATTTGAAGCTCTCGACCCTTTCGATGACTTGTCCCGACACGAGCTGTTACACTGTTGACATGGTTTTACCAATGTTGATTTTTAACCCCATGCACGTGGAGTGCCAATTAAGCCTAAACAATAATTTGAAGGCCCCCGACTGATTCGTCAATAAGGACCGGCGTCATCAGCGTACTCCAGGTCGCAGAGCTTTTGGGAGGGGGAGAATGGATATTCCTCGGTCTGGCGGAATTGGACATTCTCAGGATAAAATCCATGAGGATTATAAACAGAAATGGGGCAAGGACGCAACCCTATCGCACTCCGGTGGTGACGTCAAACCAATCTGAGACAACATCGTCAATTCTTACTCGGTATTCGCTAATCAGTGTGAAGGGCTTTGATTAGTCCGATCAGTTTCGAAGGCACCCATATGCTTCCAGTATTTTCCAGAGTGTTGGTCTGTGCGGGCTATCAAAAGCTTTCTCATAATCCACGAAGCAGAGAGCCAAAGCCACACCAAGTCCCCCCGGGGACTACCCCACTAAGCAATCTATTAGTTGTATATACCACTGCTGACAGTCCTGTCCCATGGCAGCTCGCCCCAGAACTACGGATGCCTTCCTCCACAGCAGGTGTAACGGCAGGGTATCTGGTTGATGCACCCGCTATCTACCAGAGTGCGGAGGTCAATGCGTTGCCAATGCCAGACCTTTACATAATGTTGCCTTATCTCCGCTGTATCGGTGCGATTTATAATAATAACTTGAACCATTTCGTGCTAAACTTGCAGGGTAGACAAACTATTCAACACAAGGCCTCTTTTAGATTACGGTTCTTTGAATTTCAATACGTTTAGGGCTTCGAACAGAGAATTCACTAGAAGTACTTCTCCATACAAATTTTCTTAAAATATACGCTTCCTAGGGTTAATTTCAAAACTAACTAATCACGCCATTTTCCCGTAGCCCGTAGGGGAAGGCAGAGAGGATCGAACGCCATACCACTCTGTCCTGACATACTTCCCTTGTTTCCTCTACATTTATACAAATTCTTATGCACATACGCCGATTATTTCGACTTCTTACATGCCCACTTTCAAGAACTTGTTTTACTTGATCATGCCATGTCTTTCTCGGCCTTCCTCGACTTCTATATGCAGGCACCGTCGCATCATAATATTTTTTTAGCCGTTCTTTCATCATCCATTCGCTCTACATGACCGAACCATCGTAAAAGACCTTTCTTAATTTTGTCGATAATGCTTATCTCAGCCTCGCACTCTGCTCTGATTTCGACATTAGTGCACCTATCATACATAGTTTTACCCACACATTCGCCTGAGAGATCGCATTTCAACTGCATTCAATCCACTTTCGTCCTTATTTTTTCCAACTCCATACTTCGCTTGCATACATAAGGGTTGGTACCAGAACTCCATTATGCACTGCCAATTTATGCAATCACGTCTAATGCCTGAATAATCCTACTTCTCACGGCGTCTATATCTGAAAAACTTATCGATATTTTTATCGTCCGCGGGCCGTCGATTAGGAGCGCCTTTTATCGTTCCAGGATCCCGCGTCTCTCTATCTTCACATCAGTCGCGTCTTTAGCCCGTCGGTAAAATCATCTCGTGTCATATTATCAATTCTCTGTCAAGTAATTTTCTAACTAAATCCGCTCGGGTGATTGAAATCGTGTCCCCACGAAAGGACAAGTTGAGTGATAATATCGCCTGTGCTCAGCAAAAGGAGGATATCAACTGCCCGATTCAAAACGTAGGTCTTGCTGTTGATTTGGACTTGTTTGTGATGTGTCGTTTGCAAAAACACGTGGATGGTTAATTTTATCGTAGATGTGTAGCGGTTATGCGTGAGATCGCGGGTTCGATTCCCGGAGGAGATCAACGTGAAATATTGATTTACATTATGGTTTTCACAAAATATTTCACGTGTGACACCCTGGACTGGCGCGGAAGCGTAAGACTGATCATCTTACCTTCGTGTAGTAAAATGATCAATATACACACAGCATTTGGTGTACCGATGCAGTGCCCTATGCACCATTGGGTGCGGATAAGGGAAAGTAGTATAAGTAATAATTATTGTGAATAATGCAAACTGCCTTCAAGCTAGGCGATCGGCTCCCAAGCACGCGCGTCTCTCCGAGTCCGCGTCCCGCAGTTCTGACGTGTGTGTCATCATCATCGTTAATTGTCAGTATGAAGGTCCAGAAAACCTGATGCTTTCCAAAATTGGCGAGAATGGTTGAGGTGACATGCGTAGTGCTTACGGCCCAGCTAGCCAAATCGCCCTCGCCTGATGACAGTAACTGTTTATTTATTTAAAACTTCATGTACAATTACATAGCAACAGTACAAGGGCGGGCTTATTGCTTTTAAGCAATATCTTCCAACCAACCCTCAGTTATTTAGTGATAATTTTTATATTGTACCGAGTATTGGTGGAAAGACTCAGCTTTAAAATTACATAGCATTACTTACAAGATTAATATACTTACTAAAATTGACTGGGGAAATGGAAAAGAGGAAGGAAGGAAAGGGATAGCGAAGAGGATGAATTGATATTGGTTGCTGCGTCCGTTGCCTCGCGAACTCGAATTTCACGCCAAGAATATCTTGAAACATCGGCATGAGCCAGGTTATGGTCTAGGGATAGAGTAGCCGACCTCGGGTTGGAATCGCTAGGTTCGAATTCCGCTAACACAGTTAGTTTATGACCATAAATATCCCCTAAAATATAAGTATTCGCCCAGGGGCTTATCGTTAGGACGCTACGTTTACTTTCATAATTAAAAAAACAATATTTTACGATGTTCGGTCACCTTGTAAAGCGAATGGATGATGAATAGAACGGCTAAAAAAATATATGATGCAACTGTGCCTGGATGTAGAAATCGAGGAAGCCGAGAAAGACATGCCTTGATCAAGTAAAACAAGTGCTTGAAAGTGGGCATGTAAAGAAGTCGGTATAATCGACGTGCGTGCATGAGAAGATGTATGAATGTGAAGAAGCAAGAAAATTGTGCCATGACAGAGTGTGTGGCGTTCTATCCTCTCTGACTACCCCTTCGGGGAAATGGCGTGATGGTTGGTTTGTTAGTTTTTAAAACTTAAAACTCGGCTATTTTGGGCCCTAAAGTCTGTTTGTCAGGTCAAGAATATTCCTGTAAACACTGATTACTGCGTGATTATCGCGTGAACGCGTTCGAAATTAGGTCACGGTAAGGTCACCTATCTTAGTACCCGGTGCGGATCTACATTAAAACATTGGTCTGCAAAAAAAAATCTTTATATATACTAAGCATGCTATTTTTTTACTTTTTTAAGATAAAAAAAAAATAACTTTGTTTTTTGATTCACTATTTAAATTGAGTTTATTCTCATAGAATAAAAGAAACATTTACGATGCCTGAAATAATGATAAATTTCTCAGAATTTTCAAAACACATTTTGACAAATAATCACTCCTTCAATTTTGAAGATGGAGTGGAGGTCTTACATATTAATAAAAAGGGTTTATATATTAAATAACTTAGAAATTCTAGAAATTAAGAAATCTGTAAAGGAAAAGAAGAATATAATTAATAATCAAATAAATCTAAGCAACAGTCCCATTTTTAACGTATTCCCCTCTGCAAGAATCCCCCCCATCAAACTCTTTACCCCTATCCATAGCCCCACCCCCTCCCCAATCCATAGTTCCCCACCCCCACTAATTAGTTGCAACTTTGTATTTTAATGTTAGTTTTATATTAGCTCTGATGATGGTACGGTGGTACCGAAACTAGTTAGTAATAACTCAATTAAAAAGTGAATAAAAAAACAAAGTGATTTTTTATTTTATTTAAAAAAAAGTTAACAGTGATTTACAAAGTTAATGGTGATAATATAAATAACGTGCTATTTTTTGGATTAGGTTTAGATAAAATATAATGCGTGCAATGCACAATGTACATTTAAATGCTATGTTTGTGTTCAAATTGTCTCAATCAAAAGAAAAATAAAAGTAAAATGGTGTCGAAAACTAGGAATCCTACTCTAACGCAGGTGTTCGCCAGTTTGCACGTGATACCCGTGTGTCCACTGGTCTCGACTCGGTAAATAGAGTATAGCGAGATTCTTTTTGTAACGTGGTCCTACAATATTTAAAAAAATTTGATGACCATATAGCTCATGAAGAGCTTTACCCTCCTTGACGACGACACTCCACTTTTTTGGATCTTGGGTTTTCTGCTTCCAGCAATCCCTTGATAAATCTTACATAATGTTATAATTTTGGCCACCTTGTTGGTTACCAATTTAGTAGTACATTTCGTGAGTATACCAGATTTTATGTGGGCGCACAGAAAGAGAGAATGAAACAGGTACTTACGGTTTTATAATGTTCGTTTATTCACAAAAACTAGATACTAATACTAAAACTTAACAATTTAAATATGGATGAAAAAGAATGGTGAAAATGGCTAAAATGAAAGTGAACTTAATTTCTCGAAAGTTGGCGGGAATAATGTTCCGTAGATACGCGTGCAATCACGTAGCTGGCCGAAAGGGTTCTCGTCGATCTCCGGAAGTTTCCGTAGATGCTCGGTTTCTGAGTCGGTTCGTACGCGTTCGTCGTCAGTCGTCATCTTCGTGCGCGTGACGTCATTGTTCCCGCCACATAATATTCTCACACCTTAGTTCTAAAGGTGGACACTGTAATGTGGAAAAATACATCATATTTACCAAAAGTTGATAGGGCATAGTCCTAACGCGGTCATTAAAAATGACAATGTTGTCTGAGTCATGTAACGCTAGATAATGCCAGAGAAATGCAACGATAGTGATGCAAAAAGTGCATTATTCCCATCATGTTGCGACATAACTGCAAGGTGAGACGTTTCGTGGGAATCTGAAGCCTGAAGCTATTGTTCTATACATTTTACGTTTTTCTATGAAAAATACGATCGATACGGACGTAACTCAGTTATACTAGCTTCAACTCAGTTACGTTTTTAACGATTGTCATAATCTTAGGTTATAGTGAAAAGTTTATACGTTTATCGTGAACTTTTGAGGAAAGAATCCTTCTTATTTATTGAAATTTTCCTCCCCAGTACTTGGTAATAGGGAAATTTTTACAAAATAAATATCCCATGTTCCATTCGTTATTTCGTTTGCGTGTTAGAAATTTTAGTCTCAGCCATCTGTCGTCAATCGGGTGAAGCTTAGAGCTGTGTTCTATGACCATCATCATCATCATATCATATCCGCTTCCTCGGTGTCAATGAAAGCACCACCCTTTCTCTAGACTGTTTATTTTTTTTATTTTTATTTTATTCGGGATACAAACAGATGTACAGGTAAAACATAATATAATTAAAACGAATAATTAACAATAACATGCCTGCCATCCAATTGTATGTATCCGCAGGTAGCTTTTAAACAGTTAAAAGAATCTACTTATAATGTAAATAAATATTTGTCATCTTAAGTCTGTAAGTTTTTAAGTTCCTTTATATATTTGTTATATGGGGTATTAAACATATCTAAGCTATTAAATTTATCATCAAACGCCTTACGAATTCGAGGAATCGTAGAATTATTTCTGTGATTTGTTTTAACTTTAGGTAGG
The DNA here is from genome assembly GCA_022494985.1 of Micrasema minimum. Classification (NCBI taxonomy): domain Eukaryota; kingdom Metazoa; phylum Arthropoda; class Insecta; order Trichoptera; family Brachycentridae; genus Micrasema; species Micrasema minimum. The sequence continues at coordinate 32,313 of JAGVSP010004458.1, forward strand.
TGAAAAAGTTTAGGCAGTCTAGTTGGTCTGGAAGGGACACGGAAAGAGAGTAGATTAATTAATTCTGGTGAGTCAAATTTGTTATTTACAGTGTTATAAAGCAAACTCTGATCATTGATATTTCTTCCAAGTGCAAGGGATTCAAGGTTATAAAACTTTAATGAGTCTAAATAATTAGGGATACGCAAATGAAATTTATATTCAACTTGTTTAAAGAATTTTTTTTGAACGTTTTCAATTCTATCAATATTTAATTTGTACATAGGGGACCAAATAGTAGTGCAGTATTCAAGATGGGGGCGAACGTATGTTGTGTACAGTGTTCTAAATGTATTTATGTTTTTAAATGATTTGCATAACCGCATAATAATCCTATCATTTTGTAAGCTTTGTTAAAGACTGTTTTAAAGACTATTGAGTCCTTTTTCAGTCCAGCACAGCTCTACCGACTTTTTGTTGTTGTTATTTTTGTGATTCTGGTTTTTCAACACATTAGTTTTATTTTTCTCTTTTTATTCAGATAATGTTATGGGACAGTTGGCTTCCAAAGTAATTTCTTGGCTCTACCTTTTTACGCGTAAGTTTTTTAAAATTAATTTTCACCTGTCAAAATAATTGCACTTTCTCAATAGACTTCTTGCATGAATTTATCTTTGAATGCAGTAAAACAATATAATGAACACGAAATGTGCTATCCGTAGGCGTTCGGTTAACTAATAAGCGAGATATAATCAGATATTATTGATATCCCAACAGAGACAAAGAAACTCTGGAAACGAATGTGGGCTATCTAGGCGTTTACAGGGCTTATTTATTTATTAATTTAATTTGTACAAAATACTTTGCACTCCCAATTGAGTTACAAAACTCATTCTGGGACAGATATTAGAAAAAGAAAGACTAAATATTACAATACTTCAGATTACAGAGTTACCAATGCTAAATCTAAAAATACAATAATCACAAAAGGAACAAAAGGAACAACATAGAAAAATTAGCCATTATCATTATTAATAAAAATATTTAAAAAGTAGTCTTTTAGTGCTTTGTTTTGGGATTTCGCCGTCTTTTGATTTTGAATTTCGTTTGGTAGTTTATTGAATTGAGTGAAGTATCCACATTTGAGTTGGTTTTTCGGGCCAGCTTTAACCCAGCCAATGACCTGTCATTGGCTGGGTTAAGTGGCCACTTGATGTACTACAACATTCCCCATTCCGCCCATCATCTGACAACCATAAATGACAAATTTTGAAATGAAATTGAAATGGGTTGTTGAATAATGCGAAATTCAGAAGAATGTCGAGTTTCAAAATTAATTTTTTTGAACATAGCCATACAAAATGTAAATGCCTCTACAAAGCTCGTAGAAATGTCTCAAAATCCTGATATATGGGGCCCGAAAAACCAACTCAAATGTGGATACTTCTGTACAAACTCAACATATATAAAAGTTTCAAAATCTGTCATATATGGTTGTCAGATGATGGGCGGAATGGGGAATGTTGTAGTACGTCAAGTGGCCACTTAACCCAGCCGATGACAGGTCATAAGCCCTGTAAACGCCTAGATAACCCACATTCGTTTCCACAGTTTCTCTGTCTCTGTTGGGATATCAATAATATCTGATATCAGCCCAGCATGGGTGTAATCCAGTAATTTGTCTACAAGTATTTGTATACGTTCAAAATGTTATTAGAGATAAAACCGTTCATACTTGGGTGCCCGCTGCAGGACTAAATCGCTAGTTAGTTGGTCTAACTAACAAATGGTAGTTAATTATTGCGGGTTCTGGGTAAATATCTATCTGTTGCTCGATCACAGATCACTATCGACTCGGTAATAAGCGACGTGATAACGATTTCTTACCATGGATGTTTAACGTTTTCGCGATCACAATGAAACACGCGTTAAAAGTTATCGATCGGGATTATTAAACGAGCGCATCTAGTCGCGAGCCGTTTCCCGAGATATACTCGTATCTTATTCGCACATATCTTCATTCAATCTTTCTCGAGTGCCGTATTGCATTTAGCCGGCTTTTGGCAAGCCAAATATTGAGAAAAGCAGTCGACATAATAAACAATCCGACACGCGCGTTGACTTTCTTGATTTGACGTTTGACGTTTAGCCGCGATATCGCGTGCGAACACCGAGCCGAGCATTGCCGAGGCAACGCCCGGCCACGCGAACGTGGTATGTACGTATGTTCATTGTGATCGGTCAAATGGTTAGCGTTAGCACGTGGTTAGCACGTTTTTAACTACGTCGATAGTTATCTGTGATTGAGCTCCTGGAATGTTTCAAGGTCGTGTTAGTTCATGCTTGTTTTCATGAATTAAACTGAAGCGGGTGATTGAGGAGATGATAAATAAAATCATAAAAATTTGACATCTCAACAGAGACGAGAAGTTTGGAAGGGAATATGGATATCTAGGCGTTTACAGGGCTTATGACCTGTCATTGGCCGGGTTGAGTGGCTACTTGATGTATTACAACATTCCCCACTTTACCTAGTATTTGATATCCATATCTGCCAATATACAGGAAATGGCGCGACGCTTCACATGTGAACACTCTCTGTCACCCATTTTAGCAGAAACCTTTATGATTGCATGTGAGATTCTTACCGAAGTATATCACCTACTAGGAAACGCCTGAAGATGAATCTTCAAGTTGTTATGCTTATAACTTTTACCAGCAAATTTTTATAAACAACATTTTGAGTGTGTCCAAATACTTGTAGACAAAAAAACTGGATTTCACCCATTACGGGCTAATAATTACAATTTGACATCTCAACAGAGACGAGAAATTTAGAAGGGAATATGGATATCTAGGCGTTTACAGGGCTTATGACCTGTCATTGGCTGGGTTAAGTGGCCACTTGATGTATTACAATCATAAAGGTTTCTGCTAAAATGCTTAGCAATTTTCTCAATGGATGACAGAGAGTGTTCACATGTGAAGCGTCGCGCCATTTTACTGTATATTGGCAGATATGGATAATTAAATATAAAGGTGTTAAATTGATTAAAACTTCTTCATAAATAATGTCGATTTTTATGAGAAATCGATTCTGTAACGCATTAGGACATCCCTAATCGAGCTGTCAAAAGTAAAATAAACGCTTGGAAATACTATAGTTAGAATTCCATCGAGTATCGCAAAAAAATATTAACGAAATATTTTCTTTTTTTTGTCAGAATCGGCGCTGGAGGACAACAGCGGCCCGGCTCCCGAAGGCATGGAGCCAGAGGGGCAGACCAGGTGCTCGTCCAGCGAGAGTGACCCCTTCGAGAAGATCGACGCCGCCGAGGAGGTGGAACCGGTAAGCGCCTGTGGATCGAACAGTGCTTCACACAGTTTCGTTGGTGAAATAATGCTCTTTCAAACTACGAAAAGGTTACGAACACCTACCTTAGCAAGTAACTTCACGACTTTGTGGATACTTATAATGCTTTTAGGTGATTGTGGGCTTCGGCTCGCCTGAGAGATTTCGCATTTCAACAGCATCCAGTCTACTTTCATCCTTCTTTTTCCAACACCAGCTTCACTACCATACATAAGGGCTGGTACCAGAACTCCGTTGTGTACTGCCAATTTTGTGGTAAGACTATGTATGATAGGTGTACAAATGTCGAAATTAGAGCAGAGTGCAAGGCTGAGATGAGCATTATCGACAAAACTAAGAAAGGGCTTTTACGATGGTTTGGTCATGTGGAGCGAATGAGTGATGAAAGAACGGCCAAAAGAAGTTCAAATGCAAGTGTGCCTGGATGTAGAAGCCGCGGAAGGCCGAGAAAGACATGGCATGACCAAGTACGTCAAGTACTTGAAAGTGGTCATGTGAAAAGTCGGAATAATCGGCGTATGTGCATGAGAAGATGTATGAATGTAGAGGAAGCAAAGGAAGTATGTCAGGACAGAGTGGTGTGGCGTTCTCTCCTCTCTGCCTACCCCTACGGGGAAATGGCGTGATGGTTAGTTAGTTAGTTAGCTAGTGGGCTTTGGTTGCCGACGCGACGTTTCGAAGCACATTGCTATGCCCATTGTCTCGGTTGATAATGGGTTGATTGATTTATTTATTTACCTTTATTAAAAAAAAAATTATTAAAAAATACATGTATTATATTCCCAGGAGTTATAAAAACTCATTTTGGGACCGGTATTATTCACATTTTTAATTACATATTGCACAATCAAACACGAATAAGAAAGACGATACAAAATTTAACACATTCAATCTTAATCCTATACATCATAACTATCATTGAAAAACATATTTAAATACAAATCTTTAAGGGCTCTACTATGTATTGATTTATTTATTTTTACTTCATGGGGTAGTTTATTATATTGGGATCGAGAAATGTTCATTAGGGATTTTTTACCGAATTTTGTGGATCGAAATTTTGGAATGTGGAGAGGTTATCATAAGTTAGATTCATCAGATTGTAGTTATCATAAGTAGATTGAATGCGGTTGAAATGCGATCTCTCAGGCGAATGTGTGGCAAAACTATGTATTATAGGTTTTTTGGATCGAAAATGCATCGATTGGTGCACTAATGTTGAAATCAGAGCAGAATGCAAGGCGAGATAAGCATTATCGACAAAATTAAGAAAGGTCTTTTACGTTGGTTCGGTCATGTAGAGCGAATGGATGATGAAAGAACGGCTAAAAAATATAATGATGCGACTGTGCCTGGATGTAGAAGTCGAGGAAGGCCGAGAAAGACATGGCATGATCAAGTAAAACAAGTGCTTGAAAGTGGGCATGTAAGAAGTCGGAATAATCGACGTGCGTGCATGAGAAGATGTACGAATGTGGAGGAAGCAAGAGAAGTATGCCAGGACAGAGTGGTGAGGCGTTCTATCCTCTCTGCCTACCCCTTCGGGGAAATGGCGGGATGGTTAGTTAGTTAGTTTAAATAAATAAATTAGAATCTCTAGGTTCGCATCCCACTCGAGCACCACTTTCTGACACCGTTATTCCCGACTATTTGAGTTCAGTTTACTTTCTCTAACCTTTACTTCACGGCTGGTTTGTATCTTCCTCAGGGCGGGCGCCCCAAGCCGAACTTCACACTAGGAGCCGAGGACAATGGAGAGGAGCAGGACTCGTTCCCCGTCACGGAGGCGGAGATCGCCCGCGCGCCGAGCTCGGGCAGCCTCACGCACGCGCAGACCCTCGCGCTGGCCGAGAAGAGACGGAAGCTGAGGTAAGGCCGACTGCGACACGGTACAAACTCCTCACAGTTAAACGGAAAACCGTCTAAGGAACTGTACAAACTCTTTGTTCTAACTGGTTGTTGTACCTTTTTTTCTGTGCAATCATTCTTAATAGAATATAATGCAAAAAAACTTTTCTTTCGCTTACCTATTTGGCCAATCGTATTATTATTTATTTATTCTTAAAAAAGTACATACCATTTTTTTTACGAACATAGTCCATTGTGAAAGTAATGAGCATGATTTTATTGTGACGCGACTATCCATCGTAGCGGGGGGGAAATGTGGTGGGGTGTCTGCCGTTCTTTCCGATTTTCTATTTTTTATTTTAAAAAATTGATTAAAAAATTACAATATCAAGGGAATTTTTTTTTTATTATTTTCGATGTCATATGAATTTTCTAGCGCTTTATCAAATCGCTCGCAAAATCCTCCGTTTGGCGCGCATGCGGTGTGACGTCACATCAATATGAGCGCTCACTGCGTAATGAATTTCCCGCCTTTTATAATGGACGGGTATGACGTCATTAGCCAATAACGGGCGTTAAAAGTCACCCGTAATTTCGTGTTTTTAAAACATAAATTTATAAATGAAAACAACATTTTTGATCATTGTGTTTTATATCGTTGGAATTGTAAAAATAAGCTTTAAATATTTATAACGTTTTCTAACTTTTATGTATATTTTGTGAACTTTTTTATTTTTGTTGTATTTCTATGATAAATTTATTTTTTGCTAATGGCTCCTGATGACAAACGGCAAAATTGCGGCTTATCGGGACGGCATTATTTTTGTTTTTCTAATGTTATGTTTTATTTTCTTAATAAAGAACACTTCAAAAAAAAAAAAAAGGATATTCATGCTATCGGCAACAAACCTATTTCCTCTTCATTTATTTTTCTACAATTTGTGTTCAATTCTTCTGGTTCAACCAAGTCTTAAACATTGATGATTTAATGTTGTTACATAAACTTAAGCAGGCGAATATTATTTTCTTTGATACCTAACTCATTATTAGAAATCTTTGCATCGAGTTTTCAATATATTTCCACAGATGTCGCAAATGGTATCAATGATGGAGAGATATTGTAATCCTTGATAATTTCATTATTAAATTACTGAATTTCATCGTCATTCGTCACATCCTTTTTTCCGAAGAGGTAGGTAGAGGTGATAGAACGCCACACAACTGTATCCTGGCATAATCTCTTGCGCGCACTCCGACTATCCCAACTTAAAATTAAAGAACGTAACAATAGCAAATGAATACAAAATTTTGAATGTGTACAGATACTTGTAGACAAATTACTGGATTATACCCATGCTGGGCTGATATCAGATATTATTGATATCCCAACAGAGACAGAGAAAACCTGGATACGAATGTGGATTATCTAGGCGTTTACAGGGCTTATGACCTGTCATTGGCTGGGTAAAGTGGCTACTTGATGTATTACCTACAACATTACCCATTCCGATCACCATCGATAACCACATAAAACGGCCTCCGTAGCGTAATGGCTAAGACGCTGGACTCACGATACGGAGGTTCCGGGTTCGATTTCCGGTGAGAACACAAAAATTAAAAGTGATTTTCCTCAAGCCTGGGTGTTTGTGACGTTGTCCCCTCTGTGTAATTGGGCCTCCTGGCCTGTTGAGGTGGTTAAATAAAAATAAAAATAAAAAAATAAAATAAAAAAAACAAACTCAAATGTGAAAGGTTCTGTACAAATTCAATATAAATACGACTTTTCGAAATTTGTCATATTATGTGGTAATCGGATGATGGGTGGAATTGGGAATGTTGTAATATATAAAGTGGCCACTTAACCCAGCCAGTGACAAATCATAAGCCCTGCAAACGCCTAGATAATCCACATTCGTTTCCAGAGTTTCTCTGTCTCTGTTGGGATATCAATAATAGTAAATAAATACATTTAGAGACGACACGTGGTAGAACTATGTATGATAGGTGCACTAATGCCGAAATTAGAGCAGAATGCAAGGCTGAGATAAGCATTATCGACCAAATTAAAAAAGGTCTCTTACGGTGGTTCTAAAAGATTATATGAAGCGACTGGGCCTGGATGTAGAAATCGAGGAAAGGCCGAGAAAGACATGGAATGATCAAGTAACACAAGTGCTTGAAAGTGGGCATGTAAGAAGTCGGAATAATCGACGTGCGTGCATGAGAAGATTTATGAATGCGTAGGAAGCGAGAGAAGTATGCCAGGACCGAGTGGTGTGTCGTTCAATCCTCTCTGCCTACCCCTTTGAGGAAATGGCGTGATGGTTAGTTAGTTAGTTATGGAAACTTGAAATATTTCCAAGTAAACGTAGAATCAGCTAAACACGGAAAAATCGTATATTTTCAGTATGAGGAAAATTCAGCTATGGTAAATTGATGGAAAATTACGTCAAAAAAATATTTGTGCGTAGGTCAGTACCAGGTAAACTGTAATTTCCAAATAACACGCACTTATTCATTGTAAAGTATATATTTTCATGTGATTATCATATTTTTTCCCTATGGGTGCTTAACTCTAATTTTAAAAATGGATTATTTCCGTAAATAAATTAAAATTAAAATCAGATATAAATAAATACATAAATTTGTTCGAAACAATTTTATGACACGAGTTTGCTGGACTAACTAATTACTAACAAACATCACGCCATTTCCCCGTAGGGGTAGGCAGAGAGGATTTAAACGCCACACAACTCTGTCGTGACAGACTTCCTTTGCTTCCTATACATTCATACATTTTCTCACATGACACATTATACCGATTATTCCGATTTTCACATGTCCACTTTGTACTGATCATTGTCATGTATTTGATCTCATGTTCCTTATCTAATTACATCCATGGCAGACTTTAGCCGTTCAGTCTATTTCTTTATGCCGTTAACAGAGACCATCGCAAAATAAAGCCCTTGTTTATTGTGCCAATCGATAACGCTTATCTCATTAACTTGCAATTATCTGCTTTAATTTTGGACATTTGTACACCAATCATTACATAGTATTACCACACATAGGTCGTTTTCAACAGCATTTAGAAAAGTTATATCTCGTTATTATTATAGAACCTTCTTGGTGTGGCGTGGAGCTAAAGTTTACCTACTTGATGTGTCCATCATATGCGTCATGATCATTATAATGAGGGAATCCACTGTTTTCTAAAGTATTTTTTTTCTATAAACGTACTATTTAACTAAGCAAAAAAAAAAAATTTAATATTTTTTCATAAGTTTATTGATGAAGATACGATTTTTTTAAAGTAGCACATTTCAAATACCGCGCCAAATATACTATGTACCAAGTGCGTCATTTTTGCAGGAGTGACGTCATCAAAACGGGCGGCTAACGGCATGGCACGGCTAACATATTTCTCCAGCCAATAACAAAACTGTCAAAAATCTATGCAAACGATTTCTCCAGCCAAACTGTCACTTAAACTGTCAACAGCTGTTCTAGGGAGAGTGAATGGCGGCCATCTTTAAAAACGGAAACGGAAAACACTACACTTAGATACAAGGAGTGACGTCATTGTTTAAGTTTTGAAATGAATGCTATTTTCAACATTTTTTATTTATTTTTGGGGTGAATTATTGAGATATTTAATCCGACTTCAAATTTTTTTAATATTCGCGTCACAGTGGATTTCCTCATTTTACTTATTCTCCTTCAGTTTTGCCATTATTGAAACTCTCTGGTGATTAGTTCGACTTCCTTCCAAAACTTATTCCCTACGAAATTCATGACAATTTCCGATTACCTGACGCCAACACGCTGTTTTTGGCACAGCGCAGCAACATTACCTCGGACCTCGTGATCATCCATTCTTCTCGTGAAATCCAATACCTGTTCTTACTTACTTCTTTTCCATCAAAAATCCCCTCGTCAACCATCTATACGAGCTTCCCAGTTACCATTTCCCGAATCCGAATTTTTATAGTGCGCTGTGCCCCCATAGTTTTGGTATTACCAGAAACTTCGCCCTTCCTGTGAATTTCATTTTCGTCATTTCCCGCCCTTTTGAAGTCCAGCTCTTTAGTCAAATTATTCCTACCCAAAAAATTCGGATACGAAAAACAGCATTTCGGCGCCAATGAAAATACATAGCATTTTTTTTCTAGAAAAATGTGGTTTCTTTGGATATTTGAATTTTTTCATGAAAATGAAATTTAAAATATAAGTATTTAGGTATTTTTAACCTACAAAAATATGTTTTGAATGTTTGTAATAAAAACTCATGCTAAAAATTATTATGAGAAGAAAAGAAAAATTTTTCAAAGGGTGTGATTCATTCACGTTACACATTTGACTCAAAAAAATGATGTAGATTCACCAGTTTCTAGAGTTTTGTTACTCCATATACATATTGTATTACTTTACCTGTCTCGTGGTGTAGCGGTAGCGCGTTGGGCTGCAATGCACGAGGTCGCAGGTTCGATTCCGGATGGGGTTTAATATTTATTTATTTATTTATATTTTAATGTGCACCAGTGCTATGTTTAGTACAAATTAACAAAGAATTTTCAAATTGAGGTAACATATAGAACATAACACCAATCACGTGGACAACACAATGTACAAGACAAATTTCTAATGACGTGAAGTGAGCAAACAGTGGTTATGTTATGTCATGTGTATGTGTGTTGTTGTATGTGTGTGGAGTGTGGTGTATGTATTGGGAAATCTGAATATTTAAGCGCAGGGGAGGATAAGCAAAGAGAAAGAGGACACCGCCGTCGTGGCAGACCGTCGATGACCATCCTACGGGCGTGTTCGGCCGAGCTGATGGATGCGGGCCTGACGTGGGAGGAGGCGAGAGGGCTAGCTGAATGCGATATAAGTTTGGATGCGATTTTCACATAAAATATTTCATGTGTGATACCTTCGACTGGCGCTTACCCCCGCTTTATACTGGACAGAAAGCTTTACAGTTTCTTGTGCAGTTTGAAAAAAACACGCATTTCCAGACCACCCGTTCAAAAATCGCGCCATGCGTTCTCGCCCTCTGATTGGCTGGCCGCGGGTCGCAGCCAAGATGGCCGCCATCGGCTGTCAATAATAACAATAATTTGTTTGACATTGCCTACCCGAGAAAACTAGATATTAAATTACCCACAACACGCGCGAATACTGACGCAGAATTATACACCGTGTCCCACGACGAGACCGCGAAACTCCAGAGGGTGATTATTCATGATATTCTGAGAAAAAAATCTTAATAAAGTTTTTCAAAAAACTCAATTCTAATTTCTTAAAAAAATGATTAAAATATGAATAAAAATTCACGCGTGTAATACCGTCCATTTTTGAACTGGCTCACACCACGTGACCTCCACCAATAAGCGCGAAGCGAAGCGCGTCCCTATTGGACCGCGAACCAATAAGATCGCGTAGTGATCTCGTATCAATACGTACTTGGTACCTACTTGCCTAGTAACATCGCTATTTCCGTACAAGGCAAGGCGTACGGTGACCAGAGCGGATCCCCACTCCTCCCCGCCCACCGCCACCCTGCCAACGCTAGCATTTCAAACAGAAGCCAGTATTACACTAGTCGCTTTTTATTGATACTTTTTTAAAAATCTCAGAATACCATGAACAATCATCCTCCGGAGTTTCGCGGTCTCATCGTGGGAAACGGTGTATAGTGTAAGTATTCAATTAAACAGCAGACTTCTGAGTCTCGAGAATAGGTGTCTTAGAAGAATATTAGGTGTGCGGTGGTTTGACTTTGTAAGGAACACAGCAACCCTTGGTATCTACTGTCATCCGGCGAAGGCGTTTCGGCCATATACTACGCACGCCTCCCGAGAGCCGCCACCATGCTTGCCTATTTTACAAGGCATCACGTTCTCGGCGTCCTGGTCGTCCACCGTTGACAATTCGTCGGCAGCTTGCGTCAGAGCTGCGGGACGTGGACTCGACTCGGGAAGATGCACGGTAGCTGGCGGCCGATCGCTTGGCCTGGAGGCAGTTTGTGGATTCCATATGCTCCACATAGGGAGCGGATATGGAATGATGATGATACCGAATTAGACTACACACAATAAGAGCTATTATTATTGCACTCTGCAGAGTTGAAAATGCATTTGCAACTCATAAATTCATATCTCATTATCAACATTTTGAACGTATACAAATTACTGGATTATACCCATGTTGGGCTGATATCAGATATTACATTATCAGAGAGACATCTTCAGGCGTCTTCTAGTAAGTAATAAAGCTCGATAGAGCCTTACCTACACCAATAAAGATTGATTGCCAAAAATGCTTGACAATCTTCTCAACAGATGTCACCGGAGAGAAAAAAATGTTGAAAATTGTCGAAAAACAAACTCAAATGTGGAAGGTTCTGTACCAATTCAATATATACACCGTGTCCCACGATGAGACCGCGAAACTCCGGAGGGTGATTGTTCATGGTATTCTGAGAAAAAAATCCTCGTAAAGTTTTTTGATCCGGGCATTTTTAATAATTAATTAAAAAAAAGTATTAATAAAAAGCGACTATGTAATACTGGCTTCTGTTTGAAATGCTAGCGTTGGCGGGGTGGCGGAGGGCGGGGAGGAGTGGGGGTCCGCTCTGGTCACCGAACGCCTTGCCTTGTGCGGACATTCAAAATTCGAATTTCATATCTGAAATTGGTGCAGGTCACGTGGTGTTAGCCAGTTCAAAAATGGACGGCATTACACGCGTGAATTTTTATTCATATTTTAATCATTTTTTTTAAGAAATTAGAATTGAGTTTTTTGAAAAACTTTATTAAGATTTTTTTCTCAGAATATCATGAATAATCACCCTCTGGAGTTTCGCGGTCTCATCGTGGGAAACGGTGTATAGTAGTTTCAAAAATTTGTCATATTATGGTTATCAGATGATGGGCGGAATAAGGAATGTTGTAGTACATCAAGTGGCCACTTAACCCAGCCAATGACAGGTCATAGGCCCTGTAAACGCCTAGACAACCCACATTCGTTTCCAGAGTTTCTCTGTCTCTCATTGGGATATCAATAATATCTCATATCAGAGAAATTTCATGTAATTATTGTCATTTTCCTAATAAAACATCTCGTTTAGCCGCACACAATTCACACTTTCTTTTCTTTCAGTTCAGCAGTTCACACGCGCGTTCCACATCGTCTTATTTTAAAATTTTAATTAATCAAATCGAATTACATACAAACTCACCTGGCCGCATTACTTATGCAACCGTCAGCCGTTGTAAGTTGTAATACTAACTTGGAGAACCGCTATTCGCCCGTCATAGGAAAGAGTCGCGCAAATTACAATTTTAAAAATAATAATAACAATATTATAGTTTATTGGTCATAACTCCTTGAACAGAAATTTTCCAGGAAGAGACTTAAATGGACTTAAATGGTGTTTTTTGACGTGATAACGTCTAATAAATCGACGAACGCCGGCTGCACACACGAAAAAGCATGACTCATTGTCACGTTCCGCCTGAGCCGAGTGTGCAAGCGAGAGCGCAGAACGGCCTAAGCGTTCGGTTTGTGACGCATCTATCTCTCTTCAACTCCATCGGCCGATGCGTCCGAGTAGAAGGGAAAACAGCAGCAGCACACAAGCTACAAAGTGAAAGTGAAATTAACGAGGGCAAAAAAAAAAATTATGGAAAAAAATGAAATTTTCAATTAACTCCTGCTTTGTATTATACAAAATAATGATCATTCAGTTATAATAATTCAATTCAATTTATAAAAGTATGCTATTTTTCATTAATGTTTTCTTAAACCGACTTTACAGATAACCAAAAGTTTTTTTTTTAAATTTACGCTTAAATTGATATTTTAAAATAATGTATTACATATTATTTGTACCTAAAATTGTTTACCCATTATATAAAAACCGCGTATCTCTTGGTACTAGAAAAAAACCTTGTGAAAATGATAACTTCTTTTCTTTTTCTGCATCTTAATGTTATTACAAGCATAATTCGCTCCATGCTCCTCTGTGCAACTTGCAACTTATGGGAGGATTGCTTGGTCAGAGTCCAACTAAATAGACAATACCAGGATCCCGCATACTTAGTGAAATTCTAATTTATACTAAAGGAACGAAAATTATTTGAAATACCACACAGTGTAGATTCGTAGTATAAAGGGGGCTAGATCCTCAACCATCCATGCGCTTTGAAGCTGCAAGATGGATTGTTGTCTAGCCTCCTACTTAGTGAAAATCAGTTACAAAAACACTTATTATTGCTTAGTATACCTACATTTTTAACTTATAAACTTTAAATTAAAAATTATATATTTCTAATCAGGGGCTAGAATTCTCCAACCGTCTATGCGCTTGGTAGCTGCAGGACGAGTTGAGATCTAGCCTCATTCTGTACAGCGCTCTTGCGGCGATTTTTCGCAAAAACAGCGCTTTATAAATTGTCCATATAATCTAAGATAATAAAATTGTTTCCGCGCCATAAGTAAGGACGGGTAAAATGCATTGGTTAAACACTCGAGTCTTGAGTTAGTTGGAAAAGAGCTTCGGAATGTTCCAAAAGCCACCCAAGAGAGATTTATTTTCCTATCCACCTCGATGGTCTGATTGTCTCTGCCTATGGCGATTTTGCGACCAAGATAAACATAGTTTTATAGTTCCTAAGCATCCGACAGATTTATATTTTGAGACTTGCTGAGTATACCATTAAAAATAAAAACACATACATTCCCACACAAAATGCACATAACACACGCCAAACCCCAGAATTTACAATTAACTTTCAAAGCATCTACAACATTTCTACAGAGGTTTCATACCGTTCTGGCCCCTAAAATCTTTAACACGCTAAAGTTAGAGTGGAAGGACGACACATACAAGCGCAATTTAAAAAAACACATACACTAACCATTTAATGAACTTAGGAATCATTGAATCAGAAGCCTTACTCAAGTTCATAACTTAGTTCTGCTCAAATATTCTGCTTATATATTCTGGTTGTGAGTAATTTATTATTTTTTTGTATATTATTGGGTATCTATTATTATCTATTGTTTATAATTTATTATTTATTATTGTATTTATTGTATAATTTATATTTGTCTTAATATTCATAACAAATTTCAATATATTCTTAGTATGAAATATCTGTCACAGAAATCATAAATATTGTACTTGATATTGCTAAAATTCATTTTGACATTTCCATACCTTAGTAATAACTCTTTTTTTTTATTTTAATTATTATAATTTGCCACATTTTTTACATTCTATGAATGCTTTTGCATATTATACTCGTATTAAAATTTCAATTATTCTCTTGCATGGTATGTAAAGTTCTAATATTTATAATAATTTCAATATTTTCATACATAGTTTGTAATGTTTTAATATTTATAACAATTTCAATCTTTTCTGGGTATTTATGTATTAATGCTATAACAGTTTTTATATATTTTCTTAGCTTGTAATGTTTTAATAATTATAATAATTTCAATATTTCATTACCATTAGTATGTAGTATTTTAATATTAATTTTTCATATTCATATTCAGTTTGTTATGTTTTAATAATTTATAATAATTTCAATAGTTTATTAGTATGTAGTGTTTTAATATTCATAATAATTCCAATACCGTAGTGGTATGTAATGTTTTAATATTTATAACAATTTACGACTGCCAATACCCAGCTCTTAGCTTATTTGGCAGTCCAGGACCATAAATATGTAACCTTAATGTGTACACACTAATTAAAGACAACAGAAGAACGTGCGGACGTCCGTTCTTTTCTTCAATCCGTGTTCAATCCACACGCGTTCTTTTCAGAAAATATAAAAACGTCTCTAATTTTGAAACTAGATTCAACGCAAATTTTGGACATGAATATTTTAATTAATTTAAATTTCAAGTGAAATTGTATCGTACGCGTTCTGCAAATTCAATAGAATTTACTAATGATTTTTCAAGAATTTGATGATTTGAACACGCCGCGGTTGCACTCACGATAATAACATAAAATAGTTTGAAAAGTTTCATTTATAATTCTGTGCATGTTTTTACTTGATATTGTTTTTCATATTAGTTGGCAATTTCTATTGTAATCTTTAGTTCTTATCTTAATTTACTGATTTTTTAAAGCATTCTCACTACTAAAAATAATTTTCCGTTTAATTATTTTTTTAGAACTGGTAATATTTATAAGTTTCTTCGTATGGGTAACGATTGCAAAATGAATGTTTTCCATGAATATTCACATTATAAAACGAATAAATTTGACTATTTATTGTGTTGGCATTGTGATGACACGTTAGATTTTTTGAAACACTAAACGCTTTGTAATTATTCTTCACATACGAGTTTATTAGATATTTCGGGGCCTGGACTTTATATGATGATAGTTTTTGTTAAATCCATATATAATAGGTTATGAAATGTATACAGAAGGTTAATAATAGGTTGGGTTTAATTAAATAATTTAAAATCACTTTAGCTATTTAAAAAGCGAAATTTATACAGTAGGTTAAGATTTTTAAATCCAACCAAAAAAGCTTATCTCAGACAGAAATACTCCCATTCAAAGTAATACCATTACATGAAATCACAAATACCATACTTACCATACCGTAATCATTCAGCACCCAACAAGTTTTGAAACACAATTTTAACTCTGAGCTACGAATGGTCTTTGACAATACACGTATTCAAAAAACCTCCACATTCCAAAATTTCGATCCACAAAATTCGGTAAAAAATCCCTAATGAACATTTCTCGATCCCAATATAATAATCTACCCCATGAAATAAAAATAAATAAAGCAATACATAGTAGAGCCCTTAAAGATCTGTATTTAAATATGTTTTTCAATGATAGAATATGATGTTTAGGATTAAGATTGAATGTGTTAATTTTGAATCGTCTTTCTTATTCGTCTTTTTGATTGTGCAATATGTAATTAAAAATGTGAATAATACCGGTCCCAAAATGAGTTTTTATAACTCCTGGGAATATAATACATGTATGTTTTATAAAT
>JAGVSP010004459.1:0-15518 GCA_022494985.1 Micrasema minimum
CACGAGAGCCATGAAATGTTCATATTTGGCGTTGCATTTCTCTGCATGACCCTGCATCCTGCAGTTCCGCACGCGAATGCAGCGCAAAGCAGGGTCTTGTGCTCACCTATGACTTTGCCTTAATCCCCAGCAAGGTAATACATAATATTCGTGCATCCGTGTGCAGGAAGCGCTACTGTGCAGTCACATGACAAACACACAAATATTAAGGAATATTATCCATAATTAAGTACCCACAGAGAGTTATGTTGACTGTTGTTTTTAGGTAAAATTTTAATACGGACATTAAAGTACATATATTATTAGATAAACACGTGTAAAATGAGTATTTATATATTCTGATAATAAATATTTAAAACGCGATTAAAGAGATACACGTTAATCAAAGCAATAATCGCTAGCTCGTTAATTCCCTAGATTTTAATGTGCCCCATGAATCACTAATTGTTTTTATGTATTTTATTTCTACTTATATGTTCTTTTATTATCTCGTATATAACTTTTTATCACAGAATTTTAAAAAAACATGTACGTTTATAATTTTGAAACACCAACATTTTTAACGGTGGCTTTTTGCAGACTTAAATGCATATCTAGAAGATTGACAGTAAATACACTTTTGGTAAAAAAATTATTTCAATGATTTCATCTCAAAATCGCAAAGTTATGCTATTTTCAAAAAAGTTGGTCAAACTCTCATCAAGTTACCATTTTTTTAAAAAACAAGAAATGTATTGGGTAATTAAAACAAGATAGGTAATATGTTTTATCAGACAGGTTAGTAATGTAATTAATCTCATTCCCCAACATTTGTGTTCAGTTTGCACCTAAAACAGTGAGTCAACTAGCCCCGCGCAATAAAATACCCGGTCCTTGTAGCACTCTACCCGTTCAGCCCCTAATCCCAGCAAGAAGCGTCTCGAAAATTGGACTCGTGCATCGAGCACCACGGCGCGGTGTCGGGGATGCAAAACAAGGCTTTGTCGCCCGCTTATTTATTGAGGAGCTTTAGGTAGTTTGGGGCGCGGTTCATTTTACCCTGCCATCGGGTGGGTGGAGGCATTGCGTTGCGTAGTAACAAAGGTTATACTAATTACATAGTAATCGTTTACGAGAAAAAAATACGACTGTTGATTAATAATACGTTCGTGTGTAACTATATATTTTTTTGCTAGCCTCAAATAAAACGATTTTTTTTTAAATTACAAAATTTCATTTCGTACAGATTTTTTCTCAAGAACTTTTTCCAAGGATGCTTTGAATTAACAATTACGACTTTCTATAAACCTATGAAACTCAAATGTTTTCGCTTCACACAAATTTAATGTTTGCGAGGAAACAAACTTGTTTTAACTGCATAGGACATTGGTATTAAAAAAAAAAATATGCCATGGTTATCATTCATCATCATCAATGATCATCCTACCTTTATGTGATAAAATGATATACACTGCACTTGGTGTACCAATGCAATTAAAAATACTTGAAAAAGTTCTTTATACTTGATAGGTTTTATGAATTGATAGTAGATAAATATAATTTTTAACAAATTTTTACGTTTGTTGAAACCATTTTGTAGTCATAATCTTGCACCGTAGATTCAATACATCTAAAACATGTCAAAAGTGAACAAAATAACGTACTTACGCACACACAGGCAATGAATTCTAATGGTATATAACACACCTATCAGGGCATACACGTGTGCATAGATTTGTTACCCATTTCAAGGGTTAAAAGCTTTATTTCCCATGTTTTGTATCGCAAAAATACAGGTAGCTCAGTATTGTAAAACTGCCGTATGGATACTCGCTTAGATGAATTAATACTAGCGTTATTTTGAAGGCTGTCCTTACTAAGCAATAAACCTACTTCTTTTTCGCTTTATGATTCAAATGATGTTTAGGGTACTACATCAATATTTATCCTAGTTCAAAACATCTAGATTACTTCGTACTTATACAACGATAAAATTATTGGTTTAATTCCCCAAGTGAGACACTAATTACGTCGTATTTAATCAGCCTATAAGTAATTGAATTATTTTAGTTATCATCTAAAAGAAGAAAAAAAAACAATATTCTTTGAATTCATTCGGGAAATCAAAGAAGTTTTTCTTCGATGTAACGCCCTTTTCATTTATGCATTTTCATTGAAATTAGTACCTTATTTGTAAATAATAATTAGTTTTTATTCCGAACCTTGAGGTGAGTGCAACACTCTAAGGTTTATAAAAAAACTATATTTACAAAATACGAAGTTAAAAAAAAAACCTAGCTTTAAAATTTACTGATTTACGACTTTTTAAACCAAACTTTAGACAAACTTGACAAAATTAAATTTAGTTAAATTTAGTAAAAAAAGATTTTCATTAATTATTGTTTTTGAAAAAATACTTAACTTATACAAAGGATTTAAGAAAAAAAGTACTCAATTGTAAAAAAAAATACAAAAATCAAAAATCCCACAATGTATCAAAAACCTTTTTATTTTTATATTTTTGGCAATAAATGAATCTTACTAGTTTTATAACTAAAGTACACACAATACCACGTAACTACTGTTTATTATTAGTTTCTTGAGTTATGGGTAAACTAAAGTAGACTATAAAACTAAATCAGAGCGGACAATAATTTTTGCATTTATCACTTTTATTAGTTTTCCGTTTATTTCATGCGTTCCAGTAAAAGCTTCCTGCCGTAAACAAAATTCAATGAACCAGCCGTAAATTCGGAAATCGCTGAACTTTTGGCCAAATAATATAATTCGCGGTGAAATAAATTAAAACGAAATATATTTTGAAGTTCCATTTAGGTACGTTCCGCATTAATCACTGAAGACTATTCATTTCATGTTTGCAGTTGAAATGCGATAAATTAAAATTTTATTGGTGTATAAAAATGGCTTTATGCAATCACATAACTTAGTTCTGCTTATATATTCTGGTTGTGAGTAATTTATTGTATATTATTGGGTTTACATTATTATATAATTGTCTTAATATTTATAACAAATTCAATATATTAATAACAATTTCAATATAGATAGTTGTATAGTATGTGTCACATTCATTATTTAATTCCGTTAATTAGTTTTAAAGGCTACTTTGTGATTGAAATATGTTATTAACACTACACATTAGATTTTGATACAGACGAAAGTTTTTGACGTTTGCTTCGGTATGATAGTATTGTTGCATGGGATGTAAAGTTCTAATATCTATATTAATTTCAATATTTTCATACATAGTTTGTAATGTTTTAATATTTATAACAATTTCAATATTTTCTGATATTTAATGTACTAATGTTATAACAGTTTTTTATATTTTCTAAGTTTGCAATGTTTTAATAATTTCAATATTTCATTAGTATGTAGTGTTTCAATATTAATTTTTCATATTTATATTCAGTTTGTTATGTTTTTAATAATTTATAATAATTTCAGTAGTTTATTAGTATGTAGTGTTTTAATATTCATAATAATGTAAATATCGTCGTGGTATGTAATGTTTTAATGTTTTAATTTAAGTAATGTTTTAATGTTTATAACAATTTAGGACTGCCAATACCCAGCTCTTAGCTTATTTGGCAGTCCAGGACCATAAATATGTAACCTTAATGTGTACACTTTAATTAAATAAATAAATATATTGTATATAAATGTATGAATGTGGAGGAAGCAAGAGAAGTATGCCAGGGCAGAGTGGTGTGGCGTTCTATCCTTTCTGCCTACCCTTCTGGGAAATGGCGTGATGGTTAGTTAGTTAGTTAGTTAGTTATATTGTATAGGTATCACACACAAAAACATGATTAAAACGTCATTTTAAATAATTTCAATGAAGAATAAACACTACCTTTTTTAACTATCAAAAATTTTATTCACGGCTTGCTGTTTTAAATCACAGAAATATTGCTTTGAAGAATTGCATACCAACAACAAGCAAAACAACAACATATTCTTCTAAAGGAAAATTACAAAAGTGCAAAAATTTAACCCTAGTATAAGTGTTTTTTATTTAATTTTTTATTTTTTAACCACCTCAATTGGCCAGGTAGCCCAATTACAAACACCCAGGCTTGAGAAATATCACCAATCGATATGTTTTATAACTACATAAGCATTGTCGTGTACCTAAATTTGTAAAGTTTCACTATTATTGTCAGGGACTTTAAATTACAATTGACATCTCAACAGAGACGAGAAGTTTCAAAATAACAAGGATCTATCTAACACTCACCAATTACCTATCAATTCTTCTTAAATGTCTTTATTATATCGAATTATAGATATACAGAATTGTGCAAGACCTACGTAATATGTATATCGTTTAGGACTCCGCTTCAGTCAGTTTCTTAGTTCCTTCTACATGAGCGCACCTTCTGGTACCATACTACTGAAGATATAAAGACAGCGTGCATATTGATTCATTTGGAATTTTTAGATGTTCCAATAAAAAATTTAATCTGGCTTACGATCTGCCTTATTAATGGCAATTTATACCTCGTAAATCATACATGATGGTATCTGAAAACATGATAATATTTATGTAGGCAAACAAAAGCGATTTGAGGTACTTTCTATGTTAACCTCAGGGTGTTATATCGCTTCATCAAGCAGTATTCTCTATACATTTACTGTGTTGGAGTTCTACCTATTCCGTACCTCGTGTCTACCTAACTTGAGTAGTAAATAGTCAAGTCCCCACTCATACAATCTACAGACACAGCCGTTGCGTGCTCTTGTTGGTTAAATGGTAAATGTTTTATTTTTCCAAATGCTTAACAAATCGCGTGCTAAGCGGATAGCACGGAATACGCTCTTGGTCGTAAACAATCTCGAAAGTGCACAAAAAATTGCAAGGCGATTCAGCGAGTCATGTTTTAACCCTTTGTCGCCATTTTGTTTGTTCTAATTTTTTCACTTGGGAGTTTCAAAAATACAATTTGAATTGAAATTAATAGTCTCTTGAGAGTATATCAGGTTCCCAGCATTCTGGACGTTTACTGCTGCTAATTCGTTGATACTTTACGTTTGAATTATGGGAGGTGGACCTAATTTGTGAAGACGAACAGGAACTGGCGGCCGATCTCAACTGAGCCAGTTTTTGGCCGATGGTGGATTTCATATAGGTAAAGTTTGTGGAGTTCATATGTTTTGCATAGGGAGCGGATATAATATATTTATTTATTTATTTATTGACGGACAGAGTCCATTATAAACATTATAGATACACGAAATTTTTACAAAGAAAAAAAATTGCAAGGACAGAAATAAACAGCAAGGACAAAGAATAGATATTTTAAATTAAGTAAAATGCATAAGCTAACTATACAGATTCTTCAGCTGATTTATAAAGAAAGACATCCTTACACCAAAATAATCAAGATCTTGATGATCGTTCACCCGCCTGATCAATCTGGGTAAAGGTGCCTGTGCGCCATAATTGGTCCTGTGATGACCCGAGGAACAGCATTTCATTATTTCTTAGTCTACGGGTGGGAACGTTAAAAAGAATCTTTTCCAAAATTTCAGGGGCATCAATGAGACAGTTCATAATTTTATACATGCAGATTATATCCGCAATGCATCTGCGTTTTTTCAAGACTTGATAAGCTTAAAAAACCTCTCCATATCTTAATGATATTGTATTATAATTATCACAGAATACTTACGCAAGTAAAATTTGTTTAAGTAGGTGCGTCATTACCCTTGTTTTCTTTCTAAGAGCCTTTTCACATCTGCCGTGCCGGTAATAATTTTTACACGTTGTTTGTGAAATGGCCGTAACAAAGGGTTAAGTTTAGATATTCACATGCCTATCAATGTCCACCATAGTTGATTCAATCACTGTAGTATTTGTGGCTATGTGAAAGTATTTCTATGTACAATGTTAACATAAAGTGTGGGAGGCGCCTGAACGAACACACCCATTTCACCAAGTAGGCATTCTACTTAGTGAAAAGTATTTATAATTATTTCAGCCGGGTTTAAACATGGCTCGTTGCGTGAGCTGATGACGTTTAATGTTTATGATGTGTATACAATTCGAAGGCTGTAATTATGATAACATAGCTTGAATGTTTCTGGAATAAAACCGTTGCAGAACTATTGACAATTCGCCGACAGTTTGCGTCGGAGATGCGGGACGTGGACTTGACTTGAAAGGATGCACGGGAGCTGGCGGCCGATCGCTTGGCCTGGAGGCAGTTTGTGGATTCCATATGCTCCACATAGGCAGCGGATATGGTATGATGGTGATGAATAAAAAGACAATTTAGAAAGTCAGCATGAGAACGTAGGTAAAATATTATTTCTTGTTATCAAAATTTATTATTTTAATGAAAAAAGCTATGCTAGCTATTATTTTAAGTTTATAAATAAGTAAAATATCAACTTGCATAATATAAACCCACATAAAAGTATAAAGCTACTACTTTGCCTTCTCCGTACCCAATGGTGAATAGGGCGCTGCATCGACACCAAGTGCAGTGATTCTTGATAATTTATTATATGATGGTAAGATGATCACATGATCAGTCATACGCTTAAGTACCAATCCAAGGTAACACATGAAATATTGATATTAAAATCACATGTAAATAAATATTTTATGTTCGCCCCCTACGAGAATCAAATCCGCTAATACTATAAATCTACGTCACCTTTATTTCCGAAAAATTTCTGAAGATAGTATGAAATTTTAACTGTCAGAGGAAGACTTTGTGAACCCCGGCGAAGTCCAAACACCAAGTTTGGCGATCGTGCTTTTGCAGCGGCTGGCCCCTCTGCCTGGAATCGACTGCCTTCAAACCTACGCACTATTCAGAGCCCTAGTCAATTTCGGTCTCAATTAAAAACGCATGTTTTTAAAATCTCACATGCAAAGTAGGTTAAACAGTATCTTTAATTGTAAAGCGCCCTGGGGTAATTTTTCACAAAAAAATGGCGCTATATAAGTTAGGCGATTGTTATTATTATTAAAGCCCTTTTTGTTATTTTTATATTAAAAATGAGCTAAAATCTTATACATAATATGTACTTTGAATTTCTTAATAAATTTTCTACTAGATAGAGGGTAAACACAAAAACACTCGTAACCATTGGATTATTTAACTTATCTCTTTATATGGAATGGGAATTAATTTGGCGTATCATTCATTGTTGCAACTTGTAAATTTTATGCTCAAGTAGTTGCATACATTCTGTTTATAAAAGAATGCGAATAATTTGTAATACGTGTTTATTTTTAATTGATTCCGCACCTACTACAGCATACAATGTACAATTATAATCGAATATAAGTAGGCAATAAAAAGTCAATAATACATAGGTTAATGAGTGAATGCAGTTAAATTAGTCATGCTACATTTTTTAAACCCCGTTCGTGTATCTACTTGAAAAATAAAGATGTGTATTTTTTTCATATGACAGTTACGTAATATGTAAGATACACATCGGACATTACTTACTTGTACAAAGCTACACTCTTCCCTATTAAGTACGTATAGAGTTGTAAAAATTAAACTTTAATTATTTTTCTTCCCTCTTTTTCCGTTGGGTATATTTATACTTCATTGGTAAACTACATTATGCAATATATCTCGCTTTAAATTTGGTATATGATGGCAAAGTGATCAGAGTATCAGATATAAAATATAAAAAAGGTTAAAAACCACCAAATACTGAAATATAATCATTTTTCGATGCCCACCAAACAACATTTTATTCCTATTTTTTACTATTAGAATTTGAAAACTCACAAATGTCAAATTATTTTATGCAACAGTGAAAAAAAAACAATATCAGTTCCTATCATCGAATTACTTCCTATGTTATGTTTGTACTTTTTAAATTTAAATTGAATAAGAAGGAACATATTTCCTATAACGCAATCGAGAGTAGGTATGGAAAAATGTTTAGAGAAAAAAATAAACTCCATGTTATTTTCAGTCCTTCATGAAAACATGAAATTAGTAAATCAGTTATTTTTATCATAACTTTCAAGTAGCTCGTTGTGAAATAATATTTGAATAATAAAATTAGATAATAAAGTTAATTTATGAAAGATAAATCTCGGTGCTCTTGTAAGTTTAGGGTCGTTAATCACGCCATAACGGAGAATTTGGGAGTACTTGGGCCACTATCGAAATTGTATTCGTATGAGGTCCTTAAAATAGGCTATATATCACCGTGGAAGCCTTTCCCGGGACACGTGACCGACTTACTGCTTCCGGTTCGACACCCTAACACCAGGACCGGACTACGGGGAAAGCCTTAACATAACTATGGTGATTAAGGACTTAAAACGGGGAATTTCCCGTAAGAATTATTATGTATAGTAAGAAGAGGTGTGCACAAAAAGAAACTAGTCGAGAGTACGAGTTTCATATACATACATTATATATTTTTAAACATTCGGCTGTTAATTTGTCACTAAAAAACAGAAATATGCAACGATTAATTTGCAAATTTGAAATATCATCTATTGGTTTTGTGACCTGTTAGCAGGATTTTTGTCGTATACTGGGTTTATGAACATGACGTCATTTCTCCGAAACGGTTGCCAGCGAGGATAGAACCCCGCACTACTCTGTCCTGGCCCATTTTTTCCCTATTGACTTCATTATCATCATCTTTCCATATCCGCTATCTATATGGAGTAAATGGATTCCACAAACTGCATCCAAGCCAATCGGTCCTGTAAACTGCTTCCAAGCTAAACGATCCCGCTAGTTTCTGTGTGCCTTCCAAATTCAAGTCAACGACAATCACTTATATAGTGCCATTTTTGTGAAAAATCACCTCAACTTGCAATTAAGGCGCTTTACAATTAAAAATTGTTTAACCTAAGCTCCTAGCGGTAGACTATAAATAATATTATCTGTAAATAAATAAGTAGATATATTTGTTATTTCAATTTTTGATTCGTCATTTAATTGCGTCGCGGCGCCTAATTTCGCTATCCGTCCCTGCGTCCCGCCCTAAAATAGCGCCCTGGGCGAAATAACGGGTGCGCCCTATAAATCTCACTTCCCTGCCTTCGGCGGGGGAGGGCGGCTGCTTTATGGGATTCTTAAGGCCGTATGGATTTCTAGAAATATTGCCGGAGAAGAAAGAATGGAGGCTGAAGAGACCCCAAACTTAGGAACCGGGGGACACGCCGCATTCGCTCGATCGAATAAATGGCTCACAATAAATTACCTATGACTCGTTCAAATGGTACCTATAATGTAAAAAGAAAACAAAAAACATTTTTTTAATTTTTTAAAAGTGCATGGTTAATAAGTGATATTCTGTCAATTTTCTAAATTTACCACTGCATTACCTACCATTTGCAGTCATCAAGCGAAATGTGGCTTTCTGGTTTAACTACTTATTGGACAACCCCAATGCCAACCCCAATTTTCTTGGTAGATAACCGTTTTTAGCCAATTGGCAATTCTATAATAGAATTTTTTTTAACTTTGCAATATTACTTTGATCAGCTTTCTTAACTCAATAGATTTTTTAATGACTTTCTAAGTACCTACGCTTTTGTCAAGTAATATATTTTTTTTAACCAATTGATTTATCTACTTACTTGCAATGAACCAACAGATTTTTCATACTTCTCGACTTCTACAGATCAATAATTTTAGCCGTTCTTTCATTCCATTCGCTCTTATGTAAATTTCTTAATTTTGTCGATAATGCTTTTCAGCCTTGCATAGCAATTTCAAATAGCAATGCTTTTGTCTAGCAATCAAAATCGATGCATTTATCGCCGTGTTTAGGTGTAAATTTGCTGTGTTAGTTGTAATTAGGTAAATAGTTTCACAGCCGTATGTACTTTAATAGATAGTGGGAGCCGCAATACAATGTGTGAACTCGCGGTTTGTATTTTATTGCTTCATAAAAACGTTATATTCGCCACTTTTCGTCGCGGCACGCGCCTCTCCGTGTGCAGCGGGCTTAATCAATTTTGTCTTCAGCACATGTACATTTCCACGTATGTACGTAGATTGTGCTGACTTACCCTATCACCGTAGTATTGTTATAAAAATAAAGCCTAGATATATATCGATATGCCTATATTTATATAATTATCGACAAAATTAAGAAAGGGCTTTTACGATGGTTTGGTCATGTGGAGCGAATGAGTGATGAAAGAACGGCTAAAGAAGTTTGTAGAAGCCGCGGAAGGCTGTGAAAGACATGGCATGACCAAGTACGTCAAGTACATGAAAGTGGACATGTGAAAAGTCGGAATAATCGGCGTATGTGCATGAGAAGATGTATGAATGTAGAGGAAGCAAAGGAAGTATGTCAGGACAGAGTGGTATGGCGTTCTATCCTCTATGCCTACCCCTACGGGGAAATGGCGTGATGGTTAGTTAGTTAGTTATATTTATAAACTCGATTTATTGGGTAAAAATTCATCTAATAATCATTCAAAAACACGTTTTTTTACATGAAAAAGCATACACCTAAAAAACATTGGCATTATAAACATGATCTGATCTGAAATGAAAATGTAATGTATCTAGGTAATCGTTTTTACATATATTGGTAGATTCCAATAGAGCTTTTGTGATGTGGACTGTTTAGCATAGTAAACGGTGATTTGAGGGTTTGCGAATTTTTTTAATATGCCTCGTTTATAGGCATCTCTACCGCAAATACTAAGCGTGTAGTCTACTGTCTACTGTGAGGTTAATAATGCGAAGTTCACACTTCTGCGGTGGCGTTTATCGCGTCATATCAATAAAATTTCGCGATACGTTTTGTTATGCGCTACGCGACAATCATCCGCGTTCTCACGTTTCTACTTCGTTATTATTTCCACGTTTAAATTGACTTCCACTTTCGTGTATTTTTATCGCATTATCAAACGTGTGGCCTGCTCAAGGCTGTTGAATTTATGACATATTTGAAATGGAGACGAACAATTTTGGTTTCAAATTAAAATCGACATACCTACGTAACTAACTAACTAACTAACTAACCATCACGCCATTTCCCCGAAGGGGTAGGCAGAGAGGATAGAACGCCACACCACTCTGTCCTGGCACACTTCTCTTGCTTCCTCCACATTCATACATCTCCTCATGCACGCACGTCGATTATTCCGACTTCTTACATGCCCACTTTCAAGCACTTGTTTTATTTGATCATGCCATGTCTCTCTCGGCCTTCCTCGATTTCTACATCCAAGTACAGTCGCGACATATATTTTTTTAGCCGTTCTTTCATCATCCATTCGCACTACATGACCGAACCATCGTAAAAGACCTTTCTTAATCTGCAGATAAATAATACGTAACTATCTATTGTATATATTATAAAAACCCTATTGATTCTTGTTTTTCATACATAGGAACTCTTACCTAAAAGTAAAAACTACTGATTTATATTTACGACTGTATTTTTTTGTTTGATTTTTATTTTGATAATTGAATTTTAAAATTAAAATGCGATTGCATTCATTTAATAAGGGTGTAATTTACATGGTAAAATCCATTTTAAGAATTAATAAATATAGGAAATCGAACAAGATTTATGACTCTACTTGTGAAAGTAGTTTTTCCTTGTAAGGACATTATCAAGCTGTGGCATTAACTTTTACTATTTTACAAAAGCAACCTGCAGATAAATAATAGGTAGATACTAAGATATATGTGAACCTAATACAAGCTAATACAGCTATAGGCAGGGTTTTAGTACCGATCCGTAATCAGCGCACAAAGTTTGGAGAGCGCGCTTTTGCGGTTGCGGGCCCTGTGGCTTGGAATGCTCTCCCACCAGAAGTGCGCAACTGTGAGAGTGAAGTGATGTTTCGAAAGAAACTTAAGACCTATATGTTCTCAAAATCTTTTGATTAATTTTGATAATGGTATTTCCTACTCAGAAATTGAGTTTTCACTCACTTTAAATTTCCCGAGCCGTTAAATTCAATATTTAAAGCGCCCTTGTTATCCATAATAATAATAATAAAGTAGACATTCGGTACTTGGGGTCTCGCTGTGGTAAGAAAGCAGAAAAAATTATGTATTTCCTAAGATTGTTCGGCGAACGTTTCAAGGATTCTTATTTTTTACTTTCAAAATTTGCACAAATAGATGGGTATAGTATTTGAGCAAACCGTATACAATTGGGTTTTTCCCGATTTTTTATTTCAAAAAATTGATTGAAAAATTACATTATCAAGGGAATTTATTTTAAATTTTACGATGTCATGAAATTTTTTAGCACGGTTTGAAATAGCTCTTTTTCAAATCGCTCGCAAAATCCTCCATTTGGCGCGCATGCGGCGTGACATCACAGCAATATAGGCGCTCACTACGAAATGAATTTCACCGCTTTTCACGGTGGACGGGTATGACGTCATTAACCAACAACGGGTGTTATTATAAAATTATTCGTATTTTCGTGTTTTTAAAAACATAAATTTATAAATGAAAACAACATTTTTTTATCATTGTGTTTTTATATCGTTGGAATTGTAAAAAATATACTTCAAATATATTTAAACGTTTTCAAGGATATTCATGCTATCGGGAAGAACCCTATTATTAAATATTTACGTTGTGAAATGAGCAAATTTCGTTTTCTTTATGAATTTTTTGCGCTACCAAAACCTGAGCAAAATAATGATGTGCCTGTATTGTAGAATAATGTATTGTGTTCCATACATTATGGACTTAGTGATTTATTGTTAAATCGATCAATCCCCGGAGCCATTCCGACTCGATGACAGGAAAAATATGCGCTCTACTGTGACACTAATGACGCACAAAATATGTGCATTCGATTTGCGTAGGCAAACAAACTCTCAAATATTAATGATTGACTGTGTATGTGTGTATTCAATACAGATAAATCGGATAAACAGTAGGTACCTAGTAATTAATACTCGAAACTCATGAAATAAAAAATAATAAACAATATTTTGAGTATGTCCAAACTAGACAAAAAACTGGATTTCACCCATCGCGCCATTTTACTGTATATTGGCAGATATGGATATCAAATACTAGGTGAAATGGGGAATGTTGTAATACATCAAGCGGCCACTTAAGCCAGCCAATGACAGGTCATAAGCCCTGTAAACGCCTAGATATCCATATTCCCTTCCAAGTTTCTCGTCTCTGTTGAGATGTCAAATTGTAAAAATTAATATTTTAGATATTATTGATATCCCAACAGAGACAGAGAAACTCTGGAAACGAATATGGATTACTTAGGCATTTACAGGGATTATGACCTGTCATTGGCTGGGCCACTTGATGTTTTACAAAAAAAAATAAAAAATCCCCATTCCGCCCATCAGCTGATAACCATACATGACCAATTTCGGAACATCTATTAGTATGAATTATCCTGCCACGTTTCACTTTACAGGTGATTTTCTCACTGGTGACATCTGTTGAGAAGATTGTTAAGCATTTTTTTGGCAATCAATCTTTGCCCAGCATGGGTATAATCCAGTTATTTGTCTACAAGTATATATTTGCACACATTCAAAATGTTGTCATAAATATTTTAATTCATATTTTCATTCCCAAAAAACATATCTATCTGAAAATAGGTAGATACCTACCTTATTAAAAATATATATTAGTGGAAACTTCAGATGTTTTAAACTGAGTTCTTGATTAAACTTAGATTCTGGCTGAAAATTTACGATGCAATTTTGATAAAACTTTCTACGAATACAAATTTTAAAACATTTTTTCAATACCCAAAAACACTTGCGAATTGTTTTACACGCATTTGCAAAGTCTGAAAAGTGCATTACTACATGATGCAAAAAAGTTTTCTAATTTAATGCTGCCTAACCTACACAATTTAAATCCAATTTAATAAATATTCAGTAATGAAGATACATACATTGATCAGCTACTAAAATCAATCCTCACATGACGTAAAATGTGTAGTAATAATGATCCAAGATGGATCACGTGGAGCGACTAAATCGATTTGGTGACATAATGGCCGATTTAACCTGATTGATTCGAGAACTTAAAAACCTACATCACTCGTGTAATTCTGGCTATTGATTGGTGCGTGGGTGATCAATGATCAGGGTCACTAGGTAAATATGAAAACTACTCATTGTTTCCTATACCTATAATACTTACAGAACCGAACTCATACCTGATTTAAAAAATATATAAGTAAAGTAGGTGCATAATGTTTTAGTCACCTAGTTGGTGGCCAATTTAGCAGTACATTTCGTGAGTATACCAGTAGGTGCACAGAGAGAGAGAGTAAAACAGGTACTTACGTTTTTTACAATGGTCGTTTATTCACAAAACTAACTGCAAAATGGATGAAAAAGAATGGTGAAAATGGTTAGTAAAAATGATTTTATATTCTCGAAAGTTGGCGGGAATGATATTTCTTAGATACGCGTGCGATCACAAAGGCGGCCGAAAGGATTCTCAACGTAGTTCGTACGCGTTCGTACGCGTTCGTCTTCCGTCGTCATCTTCGCGCGTGTGACGTCATTGTTTCCCGCCACAATGTGTACATGTATTTATCTAAAAGGCAATTATTTGCATTCAATATGGTATTAACTATTTTGATAAAAACACCATTGTTTTACAGTTAGATAATCGTTTTTTGTACGTTTTATCACATATTTTCTGAAGATTAAAAAAAAACTTATCTCAATGTAAGACATTCATTCACGAGTATTTTAAATTTAAAAACAGTAGGTACCTACTGTGGAATAAATATTTGATCATTTCCACTCTTCTGATACCTATCATTAGGTTCCTTCCTGCATTTACATTATAATTGCTTTTCGACTTCTGATTTATAATTTGACTTAATTTGCCTAAATTTGCCATGCTATACATAATAGATAAATCTTTTGTTTCACAAAGCTAATGCGTAAGTTGTTATTAGCAATTACAGAAAAGAAATCGGTACGCATCTATCAATAAATATTATACCCATACCTACTCCGAACATAAATAAATAATTGATGGTTAACATGAAAAACTTTATTTATTGTTTAAGGCCTCTAGTTCTCAAAATAAATCAAGAATTACAAAAGCAGATTTATGTACATATCTCCGTATATAATGCGGTTCGGTGAACCTTTGAATAAATTTAATATCAGGATGTCATAACTAGACAGGAGGTACATTCACATATCTTCGTGTTATATATTCTCTGGTAGGTATTCCAGCACATGGGTTAGGAATACAAACATTGAATACGTGATCAGGAACTGGTGAATGTGATGTCGAAAGCCCTACAGAATATGTGTCTCATTATGTATACGGAATACGGAGGATATATAGATGCCCTTACGTTGTAGTCGCATAAATGGAATTTATGGTAGATCTACTTATTTCAGCCGCGTGTAGATAGTGAGCTTTAAGAGAGATTTTCTTTTTCAAATATGTATATTTTTCAAAATAAGAAAAAAAAAAATTATCCATAAAATGAACGGTTAAAAATACCTAGGCACGTAATATTATTTTGCAGGTATTTTGTATTCGTTTTCCAACGTCGTATTCTTC
>JAGVSP010004460.1:0-15538 GCA_022494985.1 Micrasema minimum
GATACTCTTATCAGAAATAAAATATTGTGCTTCTTTTTTATCATTTTCCAGGGTTTCAGTAAGCTGAGGTTCGTGAGCGATAATGGTTCAATTCTCTGTGTAACTCACATGCTGTGAATGGAGTATGTTATTGTCGCGATATAATAAAGTGAGCTGCAAGTATGGCAGTAAGCTCTGTTGCTGTGGATGATCTTTATACCTAAAACAATATGGAAACATTAAATATTTTAATAAGCACACTGATTTATCTTATCAGAAATATAAATAGGTTTTTGTTATTGATGTCAATAATAAAAATTGACTTCGTTATTTCCATGCGAGATAAAGAAAGTAGAGCAAATCACCATTCGTAAAAATTGGTTGGCCACAGCAGTATTTTACAATTTTCCCGCATCCATGTTTTATAGGTTTTCAATAAATTTCTTACCTTTTTCAGTGTTTCTTCTAAAACTTCCTTGAGAAATGCTCTGGTGTGCTTTTTCTAAAGGCACGTATTTAATTCTTTTTTCGTAGCCACAGTCATCTTCGCGCATAAAAAATGAACAGTCCTTTCGATTTCGACATGCTGAACATGCGTAAACTTTTGTATTTTGCCGGCAAAACAAGAGTGTAGGCCCATGCGGACAGGACTGGGTGATCTGAGACGATCTTTTATTACAAACTTCAACACTGTATATTATTTTTCATATTATTTCGTACCTTAGTTTTAGTTCAAGAAAATATTGAGGTTATAGCCATATAAATATCGTGCCGATTTAGTAATAATAAATTCAAGTCGACATTTGACGGATTTGACATCCAAAGACATTTATACAAATGCCTGCCAACCATACCAACTTTTTTCAATTGTCATAGACAACATTAACTTGTATAGTCTATTGCGGTCTATCTATATTTGTGGGTCTATCGTTAAGGCCCTCCAAACAATGGCCACCGCCATAGAAAACCCATGGAAAACGTAAATTGAGCGTTGGGGCTCAGACCTCTAGTCGACTCTTTCTATCACATGGATATTTATCGAAGACTCTTTCTTACGTCTACGACATAGATTAAATGATTGGGAGCCACGAATTGTCCATAGGACTAATGTACATAGATGAATATAAATTCTAGGGAGCGGGGGTTGGCGAGGGGGCGGGCTGCACCTGTGTGCCCGGGATGGCCGCTGAGGTCGGTTTTTTGGCACACATCAAAGGAAGCTTTTGCATATTTGCCGCTAGGTTCGCGCCGTTCGGCCGATCGCAGTTTCGCAGGCGTTTATTCAGTTTTCGTTTTTTTCGTGGTTGTCTCTTTACTAGTCGGCTATGTGCACAAAATCTAATTTTCACAAAAAAAAACCTTTTGTAAAAATATTTTATCAAAAACTGGTGAAAAATGAAATATACAATGAAAAAATATAAAACCTATAGTTCCTTTATTTTACGTAAAAGAAGTCAAAACCATTTATTTTAGTCATTTAAAATAATACGAACTTAACGAAAGAAGCAAAATTGGCAGTACATAACGGAGTTCGGGTACCAACCTTATGTATGGTAGTGAAGCGGGGTGTTAGAAAAAGAGTGGGGGAGTGAAACCTGGACTGAATGCTGTTGAAATGCGTTCTCTCAGGCGTATGTGTGGAAAGACTATGTATGATAGGGTGTACAAATGTCGAAATCAGCAGAGCAGAGTGCAAGGAGCTGAGATAAGCACTATCGGCAAAATTAAGAAAGGCCTTTTACGATAGTTTGGTCATGTGGAGCGAATGTGTGTTGAAAAAACGGCTAAAAAAAGTTTAAATGCCAAGTGTGCCTGCATGTAGAAGCCGAGGAAGGCCAAGAAAGGCATGGCATGACCCAAGTACGATAAGTACTTGAAAGTGGACATGTGAAAAGTCGGAATAATCGGCGTATGCTCATGATAAGCCCTGTATTATGTAGAGGAAGGCAAAGGAATAGTTATGTACTATGCAGCAATTAGGTACTAAATGTTTATTTTTATATTTTTCTTGGTAATATCTGGCACATAGACAGAGTTATACAGATGTATGGAAGAAAAAATTACCTATTCAGTGATACCCATAACTCAAAATCGTCAAAAAGCTGCACATGCACAAACTGCACAAAGCAGGTTTCGCAGTAACAGCGGGACGTTTTGTTCTTTGTTTGTCAATTTTCGAATTGAACTCAACGGCAAAACGGGTCAATCGCTCAGCTGTGCGTAGAATTATTTTGTGGTCGAACCGAACTGTCCACGATGTCGCATCACTGGAGCAATACTGAAACCGCTAAATTCATCGATTTTTATCAGACAGAACCTGTATTATGGAATCCTAGTCACATATCAAATCATAAGGACAAAAATTTGGTAAGTATATTTGATTGCTTTATTAATAACATCAGGCCGACATGTTTTTTGGTGTTTTGATTATTGTTCGACTACAAAAATAGTTTGAGTCGTATTTTTTATTTTTATTAGTGTTTAGTGCGTCACAATGTCTTCACGAAAGTGTTTAAAACAGTCCCTGATATC
The DNA here is from genome assembly GCA_022494985.1 of Micrasema minimum. Classification (NCBI taxonomy): domain Eukaryota; kingdom Metazoa; phylum Arthropoda; class Insecta; order Trichoptera; family Brachycentridae; genus Micrasema; species Micrasema minimum. Next base: position 2,512 of record JAGVSP010004460.1, read on the forward strand.
TTTTGTTACGTGTGTAGGTACATTTAACATTAGCAAGCACCAAGGAAACATAACGGGAATTTATCCAAGAAATCATACCGCGATTACTTCGGTTTTCGGTGATCAAGCTAGGTGATCAGGACAAACTTGAGCTCCACACCAAAGTGTGCTTTTCAGTGTGTTGAATTACTGAGAAAATTAGGCAAAAGGTAACGTCGCTCTTTGCCTATTGGCATTCCTACAGTGTTTTATTAAATCATAATGGCCCATAGTAGTGTATTTACCAACTAACTAGTGCAGCCTACTAAGATAATTTTATTTAACTTGTCATATTTAAAATATATTAGATTGTTTATGGGTTTGGCAAGATGATTAAAAATAAGCAAAGACAGGAGTGGTTTAGCTGTTATTTTCATTTATTAATTATTTAAAATATTACTTCAATAATATTTCTTCTTGCATTTAAATGATACAAGTTCTTATTATGTAGTGCGAGGTAGAGGGGGAATGCTCTCACCATCTCCCACCTTGACCTCTACTGACTAGCTACAGAAGTAGAAACAAAAGACATTTTTATACAATTCAAGATAAACAAAATAAATGCAGTTTAATCAGGATCTATGATACCTTGAAAGAAACAAAGTTGAGTTTTACAAAGATGTTTATGAATGCAGAAGTATCACAAATTACCGAAGACAATGTTAAGTGGTCACGCAAGCAATTGTTCCAGATCTTTTATTATTACACTTTGTAACGACTGTTGGTTTTGTAAATAAATCAATAAAAATAAGTAAATAGTCAAGTTACAATTTTTTTCTAAAGCTACATTTGTTATTGTTATGTTAAAACTTTGCACTCTACCCCAGAAAGAATGAACAAAAAATAAAAATAAAATAACATTAAATAAAACAAAATAATTCAATCATGTTCTTCAATTTTTTAAATAACAATTAAAAAATAACTGTGTCGTTGATTCATATAATAATTATGGGTTATGTGATTCTGTTTTAACTTAAAAAGTAACATGATGACATTTTATTCTAATTTTTCATAAATCAAAATGTTTTTTTTCTGTTCTTTCTCTTAAAAAAATATATTTTTTATTTAGATGAAATATTAAAAAAAAAAAAGTAAAAGTATTATCACAAAGTAAATTGAGGAAAGATGGCTAACTGATTAACTTCTGTTTTGGTAGAAATAATCAGTGAATTCTTGTCTTATTTGTGTTTGCATTTGCTGTAGCCCTGCGCGGCACAGATTGCAATGGTGCAAAACCCAACATCTCCCGTTATCTCTCCAAGAACCGGGATGGCTTAATTCTCATTACAGTAAGCATCAATCATACCGACAGGAGTGTACATATTACGGGATGTTGGACTCTTTCTTAGAAAATTGTGTAATAGTAATACATGTTTTTGTTATTATTGAGGCTTTTACAACATCTAAATTCATGGGTCTTTTAAATACTCTAAATACTGTTGACATGATACCAAAGGTGTTTTCGACGATCGCGCGAGAACTTGAGAGCTTTTTGTTAAAAACTCTTTCTGGGGAACCTCTTTCATATCGTCCAGGAAATGGTTTCATTATATTTGTATGAAGTGCAAATGCCCCCGTCTCCTAGAAATACGTATGGGAGAACAATATCACTACCTGGAAGTGGACAAGGTTCCAGTAGATTCAATCTATTAGTTCTAATATTTTCACTTAGTACGCTTTGATTAAATACTCCGCCGTCACTAATGCGACCTTGGGAACCTATATCCGCAAACATGAAACAATAGTCACTGTCTACTAATGCTAATATGAACTATGCTAAACCTCCCTTATAATTTATGTATTCTGATCCACTGTGAGGCGGAGATAGTATGGATATATATGTTTTCCATCCATCGCACCTACACAGTGTGGAAATTTAAATCCTTTGGCCTTTGTAAGCCATTCGTCTGCAGTCGTAGGCATCTGAAAAAATAAATGACACTGTATTTTCTGTACAATTCTGAAGTAAATTTTATTCCTACAATATTTCCATAGTAAAATTTATATCATTAAAACCAGCCTTTTTTTTATAGGTACTGGAACAATAATTCTGAAAATACAGAGGTTGTGCTGATTCCTGTGCAAAGACGTCGTTCAAACAAATCCACAGGAACTGTTTGGAAGCAAACAGAAGAATGAACGATGCTCTTAAGACTTTCAACTCTCTTATTATTAATGCAGAGGAAGACGACAGCATTCTTTTTGCTAAACTCCTAGCTGACAAGTTACGCTGTTTTGAAAGAGCCGAACGGCAAGAAATTATGTTTGAAATTGATTGTCTGATCATCGAAAGACTGAGAAAGAATCGCCGCGTTTCCGAGCTACACTCTCCAAACATGTCCTCCAATTCCCAAAATGTTCCTCCCCTGTCCTCATCTATAAACCCTCCTTATTTTTTCCCCTTCCTCGACTTCATCCTCCAATAGTGATACATTTTTACAAAAGTCTTTTCCTTGCTTTAGATTGCTTAGTACACTTCCTCATCTACGTCCTGTCTTTCGCCTTCCCCAAAATCGCTCCTCATATTCCAATACCCAATCCTCATCTCTTAACTATGCCCCGTTTTTTCACCCCCAAATCTCTCCTTATCTTCCAATTACCCCCATCCGCGTCCAAACAAATGTCCCCATTTTTCACCCTTCCCCAAATCGCTCCTCATATTCCAATACCCAATCCTCATCTCTAACTATGCCCCGTTTTTCACCCCCAAATCTCTCCTCATCCTCCAATAACCCCATCCGCGGTCCAAAACAAATGTCCCATTTTTTCACCTTCCCCAAATCGCTCCTCATATTCCATTGTACCCAATCATCATCTCTAACTATGCCCCGTTTTCACCCCCAAATCTCTCCTTATCTCCCAATGACCCATCCTCGTCCAAAAAAATGACCCATTTTTCACCTTCCCCAAATCGCTCCTCATATTCCAATACCCAATCCTCATCTCTAACTATGCCCCATTTTTCACCCCCAAATCTCTCCTTATCTCCCAATGACCCATCCTCGTCCAAAAAAATGACCCATTTTTCACCTTCCCCAAATCGCTCCTCATATTCCAATACCCCGTCCTCATCTCTAACTATGCCCCGTTTTTCACCCCCAAATCTCTCCTTATCTCCCAATAACCCATCCTCACCGTGAAAACCCGTACAAATGTCCCGTTTTTCACCTTATCCTATCCCATCTTCCAATAACAACCGTTCCTATCGGTACATAACCCAACCTCCTAATCGTCCCGCTACCAACCCGATACCATATCCTGATGATCCCGCTTTCTTAGATAATGTTGAAACCGAGCCAGGGGAAATAAGAACTCTACCCTCCGAAGCTTTTCTTGTGTCCTCTGACGGAATTCAAATAATATCAGATGAGTTGATATATCATCCAAACCATTAACATTATTTTAATTTTTAAAATTTACACATTTTATGTATAAAATCATTGAAATACATAAAAATCTGAATTCTAATAATAACTTTATAAAATCAAACATTTCATATTTCATCTCCACTTCTAACTATGTTCCCTTTAAAATGCAATACTCAAATTACTTCCCTAGACCTCTACCTCTCTCAAGACTCCCCTGCCTTTACCTCCCCTCAGGACCCCAGTACATCAACTGCCACCACTTAACTGACAATTAATTATCAAACTTTTTTTTTTATACCTTCTTAGTTTTTTTACCATCACCACTGTTCCAAGTTGTTTTTTCTATTTTTTCTATTACTTCTATGTATCAATGTTTTATGTACCCTTGTGTCTTTATGTGTTTTCAATAAACTTTTTAAAGTTATTAGCAAAATTGTTAACAATATTTTTTTCAGTTTCACTTTTTCCTAGATATTTCATTAATACTTGTCTTACTTTTTTTTTCTCATTTCCTAGTATTTGATTAATGGATTTCCAATTTGTTTCAATATCCGTTATTTGGCTGAATTTCGTATTGTAAATTTATTTTTTTTGGCCGTTGTATATTTTTTGTTTTAAAATATTTCGACATTTGCGTTAAATCTATTTTGTATTGTTCGTTGTTTGGGCAGCTTTTCCATTTACTTGCTTGCCAACTAGCAGGTAAACAATAAAATAATGCTGGATTATGACATACTCTATCCATTAATATTTTGGTTTGTTATTTTAAATCATAGATAAATCTACCCGCTTTCAATTAAATTATTTAGAAAAATGTTACTGTATATATTATAAATTGAAGCATTGTAACAAAGATTGTAAATATTTTACAAGTGTCCCTATTTGCTTTCCCGCCACTGTATAAAGATAGATTTTTCTCACCCTTAATGCTGTTCTCCTCTGTCAAATAATAACACTGTCCATTTCTGAGTTTAATACATATATTTTACTTTGGTATAATACATTATTTATAGCTGTAATGTTTTTTTTTACCTTTATACAATCCTTAAGTGCTTCGGAAATTGCTCGGCATACCTCGGGCACTATTAATGAAATAATCTGACTAGAAATTTTGAATAGATAATGCAGACTTTTAAAACTATCCCCAGTAGCTAAAAACCGTAAAGTTACTGCAAGACGTATTTTTGCAGATATTGCTTCACGACCATGTGTGTCCTTTTTTAGCAATGACTGGGGATATTTTCTGCAGAAGATGTTCAAAGTCGCTGTTTGACATTCGAACAAAATTGAAAAATTCTCCAGATGGCTCTGCAATTAGCTCAGCAAGTTGGTTTTCCGTGCTTTTGTCTAAAAATTTAAAAAAAATCATGAGTCACTGTATTCTTACTTAAAAAAAAGGAATGGAAATGGTAATACCTTTTTAAATTTAAAGATAAAAGTGGGATCACATTTGTTATTTTGCACTGTGATTTCATCAGCAATCCAACAATCAGTTACATTACCTAATAGTAAATTTTGATAACACTGGTCTGCAATGAAATCCTCCTCCGAATAAAAAAATGAATTATGAAGAGTTTAACATGCTTAATATACATCTGCTTTCATTTTTTTTCTATTATATCTAGATATATTTTTTTTGATTACCTGAAATTTTCTGTGAATGTGGAAAAATAAAAATAAAACCATTGGTGCAAATTATTAACAAGCAAGATACAGTCATTTCATGTTTGGATTTTATGAAAATTTATTCAATATAAAACCCAATTAAAAAAATGAGACATGCAAAACTTTTTTAATAATGCATGTCTTATTATCTGATATTCAGAAACACCAAATCTATAAAAATTCAAAAAATTGAAGGAGAAAAAGGTTTTTTTGCAGACCAGGTGTAATTTGGTACAAGGGTTGCATATTTATTTATTTTATTTCATGAAAAAAGTTTATTTATTTTATTTCATGAGAAATTCATCAACCGATTATGCGTATAATTCTGATTTCAGAATAATTAGATTATTATGCTTATACATAATGATTCGACATTTTATTTCGTTGGAATTTTTCCGTTTAAATAATACATGTTTATCTTCTTCTAAATTATATTATTAAGTATTTATTTTACACTAAACTACGAATTAAAAATCGTTGCGATTATTTATTTTCCTTGTTAATGCAAACGAAAAAATGACAATTATTAATGAAAAATGACATTTAAGGTAGGTATAGAATAACAACGTAATATCAGTAAAGCATAAAAAAATTCATTTGACAGACAGAATTTGGATAACGTAAAATGATTATTATGTTCTTTATTACAATTTATTAAAAAACAGCGAAAATGCAACAATTGTAAAAAAACAGATGAGTTTTGGACTAAGAAGTATTAATTTCTTGTATTTACATTACATTATTTTGAAATATAGATGTAGGTAAAGGTGTAACGTAATGTTTTTTACTCAACTTTGCTCGCGCATATTTCGAATGTTTTTGGAAAAAAGTGCAATTAACACATTATATACCTACCTTGTTCTATTAGCATGAATACTTAGCATCCACCACCTTCTGGGCCTCGGTTTCTTTTTAACCACTCTGTAGTGGCAAACATTTAAATTATTTTTATACGTGGTCAGTAGATAAAAGCCCGCGGCCGCTATAGTTTTAACGTCGATCATTCATGTCCGATCGGCCGGGGAGAGCATAGAGAGTAGATTATAGTACGAAGTATGCTAGTGTTACGGTAGAAGTGGAAAATCGAAATGAAATACTGTAGAATGGGGGATATGAGAAGTATAACACTTAAGAGTTGTAGTAACTGTCGCGGAATTCATAACAAACATTTGTCTTGCATTAACTTCATGTTATTATCTTTGCTTAATACAAGTTAAGCTTTTGTCAGTTTTTCCATTAATGGCCAAAATCTCAAATTTGCGTTGTGTTTCCGAATGTTAATAATGAACGTCACCGTGGGCTTTCTTTGAAAAGAGTGCATTTGTCGCGAAATGGTTTTGGGCTGGCGGATTGGAAGATTTGACTTTGGAATGTGTTTGCAAAACGCCTTTATGAAACTCTCAACAATTACGGATTATCTGAATTATTTCATCCAGTCAGTGTTTTGTTAAGTGGTATTTCATTTAAGTTGGTTTATTTAATTTATGTTTTATTATTGTGTATTTTCATTTTGTTGGTCTCCAATGGATTTTGTTATACTGTTATTTATATATAATGTATTCAAATCAGTTAAAATATAATATTTATATAGTTTCTACAATAGTTTCATTTTTCAACACTTAATGAAAATGTTATAAATGATACAACGTGTGATTAATGGGCGATTTTTATGCTTAATTACCACCCGTACTGCTAATGTAAATATAATTGAAATATTTGCACCGAAATATTTAAAAGCCATTTTTCAGGTTATTTCAATTTGTACATTTCTATTCCAACTTTCATCTTTTGCTATGTGTGCTTGTGTTTGTGCATATGTGCCTATGTAGTGGTGTGGAGTGGTATACTTTTTTTGTACCTTTATGGCTCTATATTCATCGCAATTTTTGGGTTAGATTTTATAGGGTGGGGTGGGCGTTAATGTATTGATAAAGTCGTTCCCGGGCAGGATAAAGAGGATAATCATTTTCTAATAGGAAGAATTCGGGTTGTCATCTATATAGTATATAATCTGTGAGCGGAGTTATCTTTAAGTATATAATCTGTGGTGTATTGTCTTTGGTTACAGAAATCAGAAAATTGTGCAAATTTGAGTCAATCTCGCGTGTGATCGATTTGAATTAGTGAAATTTAATTAAGATAATAATATCAATTCCGTTTATTGGTTTGATGGTCAAAGTTTTCAGAAAATGAACGGAATAGTGAGAACAGCTTTGCGCTTCCCTTCACTCAAGAATTGTAATATCGCTAATAAAAACCCACCCCCCGCCCCACCCCCCCCAAAACCCACCCAATAAACACCCCTCCCCCCAACCCCCCGGGGCGCTTATTCGGTAAAGCGTGATTTTAATCGGTGTTTTTGGGCACATGTGTGTGGTTCCAAAAGCGAGAATCTTGCTATCATTGTCAATCTTCACATAAATTCAAACAGCATGCTCTGTGTTGCGAATCAACGCATTTTACCAAAGGTAAGAAAATATCAGGATGAATATATTTTGTTATGTGAGGTTATGTAATTTGGAACGCCCTGTGTTCCATTCCTTTTCAAAACATTTCTTTTATTTTTTTTAATCGAACATTTTGGTAAACGAATCTTGTTTATAAAGACGAATTGAATATCTTTAAATTTGATTAATTAACTTAATGACAAAATTAAATTTACCCAGGAAATAAAAAGAAGTAATTATTTGGTTCGATTTAGGCACCAAATATCCATACATTGATTATTATTTTTCCACTCAGATCCGAATCCAGATCCACATCCAAAAACCTAATCCCTGGAAGATGATTCCTTTTCTGGTCCCCTTACCTTCAAATTATATTTGACACACTAGCCTTTTGTCAATTTTAAAACATTAAAAAAAATCATTGCTCTAGTGTTAAGTATAATATGATTGGATGGAGTTATCATTAATCATCTCAGCCGGTCAAAAGGTCTACACTACACAAACACCTGGATTATTAGAATTTTCTTTTGACATTATATGTTATTGATCCTGTTTATTTTTTAATGTCCGTAATGGAATACTATTTCTATATTTTTCTTACCCGTAACCTTATATGATTCCTGTACTACCAACCTTTATTAGTTGTGTCGTTTATTATCAAAACAAAAAATATATATATTAAACATTAAAATATGTTTGTATATTTTAAAATATAAGTACTTCAACATAGTAAAGTTGTAAACTTTATGGCATAAATTGACTTAAGCTTCATTTTGTAAAAATCTATTTAATCACAACAGCATTCTGCAGTATTAGAAATGTATTCTGTTATCAGTAAAATGCAATAAATATGTAAATAATTTTAAAATTAAATTTTCATAGTTAAAATTATTTGATTGATATTTTGACTGTGAATAATATTATAGGGTCCAAAACATGAAATATCACCGAAGCTCTATTTTATACTGGTTAGATCGTCACCATTTTTTTCACCACCGCCATCAAATAATGTTTAAGAGGTTGATTTGTAGTCCCCCTTTTTAATCAAAATTACTTTTCAGGAGAAAGAGAATTGGTTGAATTTTTAACTGAAGAAATCTTGGCAGAGAAAAAAGCACAGAAAGTTAAGACCGTTCCCAGCACTCTAGAAGGATTCCAAGTTAGTCTAAGTGGAGCGGAAGTTACTCTCACCAGGAAATCTAATGATGAATCGTAAGTGACAGTTTCTTCATCAAGATATTCATTCATATCCAGATACATTTTAAAAGTAAATATGAAATAAATGCAAAAAAAAGCTTATGTATTCTTCCATTGATACATGTGAAAGGTAAACACTTTCTCATCCCGACTTGCTAAATAAATCTAATTAGTTGGGACATAAAATTACAATTTAAAAAAAAGCACAGTAAAATAAAATCATTATCATCAGTAAAAGCATAGGAAATAAGTACATAGCATAAAATTAGAACTTAATTATTTATTTACTTAATTAAAAGGCCTCTGATTTCATTCCAACAGCCATTCGTCGTATAACTTTTTTTGGCAATATAAAAAATAACTTTTGATTTTGGTTTATTTGCAGTGTAATCATAACATTCAACATCAACCACACAGTGGACTCGGAACCCTCGGAAATGGAAGAAGGCACAAGCGAGAAACAGGAAATCGCTGAGATGCGATCAAAACCACAATTTGAAGTTGATTTCGTCCGTGGGAAGTCAACGCTCAGCTTTACTTGTAGCTTTATCCAAGACAATGAGCCAGCGCAAGACGGTGATGGGTACAGTAAGTTACTTACTACTTTATTTTATATTATTATTCCGAATAGGTTAGGACAGGACTTGGCAACGATATTGAAACAATGATATGGCCAAAAACTATTAAAATCACTCCCAAACCATTCCTATTGGTGAACCAATCGCTCATCTTGGAGGCAGTTTTTGGGATCCGTATTAAGTCGATAAACGCATGTACTGACCTATATCTCCTTGTAGGTAATATATTAGTGATCCCTGCCCAGATTACAGTTGTGTGCCTGTATTTTTATAGCCTAGTTGTAGATCCTAAGTTTACCGATTTCCCGATTTGTTAAATTTTGTTTTACCTTTGTTGAGAACATTTTTCATTGTTTTTTCTTATCATTCGCCAAATGCGGTAATGACGAATTCCCTATAGTAAGTAACCTTTTATAATTTCAGATGATGTGTTTGGTATTGATGAGATCACTATGTACGAAGGTGAATGGAGTGACAAGACCTATGCAGTCGCTGGTGATGTTCTTGATGGGGTAAATATTTTATTATTAAAATCTTTTTACCTATAATATTATTATGTATAAGTCAGTATTTTTTCAGTCTTATCAATGAATATCGCTTCTTAAAATTTAAATAATCATTTTGGTATTATCTGACTCAGTTTTTAATAAAATAATATTTTTAAATTGAAGATTTATAATATGTAACGGTATAATATTCTTAATTCAAAGTCTAGAAATAATAATATGCTGTCGCATATATGTTATAACACTCCATGTTATTATTTTCCAGTACCTCTACGACCTTCTGATGAACTTGCTAGAAGAGAAAGGTATTAGTAATGAATTTGCAGAAAAGTTGGCTGATTTCAGTACAGTATATGAGCAATCAGCGTATATTGGACTTCTTGAGAGTTTATCCAAATTTACTGCTGGAACTAAGTAAATAATCTCACAATATGTGTAAAGATTCAACATTCTTGTAGTTATGGTGTAATATTAAATTAGTTCTTTATTTTTATGTTAAAAGTTGTTTTATTTTACCCGAGTGGTACCTAAATATTTATTCAGCAATTATTATAATACCTAGTTGTTACCAATAAACACAATTTCTCTCATACAATTTTAATGTGTTTTTACTGTAACATCTTGTACTTATCGTTTTTTTTTTGTATCGTGCAGATTTCATCTGTGTGAAGGTCATCCCTTATTATTTAAAGAATATTTTTTAAATGCAATCCATACAAACATATTTATATTGACCTGTCTAATTTTTACCTATGAAAGCTGAACTATTGTAAAAATTATGAGCACATCTTGTTTTTGTTTAGTTACCTGTGACAATTTATTGTTACACCTAGGCTTGTCGAAAAAAATCAATATTTTTAATTCGATATATCGATATTTTTGAGCGATATTTTATGTTTCGATATATCGATTTAGTATCAAAAAGGTATAAAAATCGATATTTTTTTCAGACCAACAAATGAAAAATTGTAGGTAAGTAGGTACTTTTAAAGATAGATTTTTTTAAACTACTTACAAATTGTTTATGGTCAATTTGCTGCCTTGGTATGCCCAGGTATATTTAGCCTATTCAAGCTCGATCAGGCTAAATATGCAAAAAAAAAATCTCTAACAAAAATCGTACCGATATCTATATATTTTGGGACTTTCGACATCCCTAGTAATACCCAACCAGTTCCGTGTCTGACTTGAGCCGCCTCATCACTTAGTGTTGACCATGAACCATTGCAGGTTTTTAATTTTGCTCCGCTGTTAAATTTGTGAGATTTGTAGACCATCAATAGAATGATGACAATGGTATATGCTGCCACTGCAACAAACCAATCTGCGCATAGGCATTGCGGAAAGGGCTGTCGACTGTCGAGGATTTGCAAATTTACAAATTTGATACAAACATATTTGTAATTATGTGTTTTAACTAATTGTATTTATCATCGACTATTATTTGATTTAAAAATATTGTTTTAGGTAATGGTAAAAGAAATCATCTAAAATATTTTTTTAAAAGTAAAATGTATTCTGATAAATACAGATGGATATAAACAGAAATGTTCTTTAAATTTCTTTATTTTAGATAACGATTTGTATTTTTTTTTTTACACATATTTTTGATAAAAATATGTTTTTAGAATTCCAATTCATTTAAAATGAAATAATTGTGCGGTTATTGGTGTATAAATATACTGAACAGAGTAAAATTCACATCAAACATTCAGTGTAGATTAAATCTACACCAACTTTTTTACAATATAATACATTGTATTAAACAGAGGTAGAATAAGTTGTTATTTGTCAGTTTTATCTTCTTTGCTTTTTTTCCACATCTCTTCAAATTCATCCCTGAGGCCATCATGCTGAACATTGAAGTCAACATTTTTAGAGGTTTGAGGTGGCCTTTTATTTAGTTGACTCTCGTCCCAGGCAAAGTCAAATGGATATTGCTGCGGTAGTCCGTTAGGTAATCCTTCCTCATTCTCTTCCTGCATCTGGTCTATCTGCCGACCCGACACTCCCTTGCAGTGGAGCTTCTCTCGGATATCCAGTTCCAATCCTTTTAGCCCCGTTATAATCTCAAACAACTCTTCCGCTGTCTTCACATCCTGGACACCCCTCTTTTGGAAAAATGAGGAAATGTTACCGCAGTCTCTCAAGAGGAATTGCAGGCCATTGGGGTGGTCGGGCTCTACAGATTGAGATACATCTATAAACCAGCAGTGGTTGTCATGCCACAGAATATTGTACTCAGATAAATCGGCGTGCACTAATCTCCCTTTGTTGTATAGAGTATCCATGAAGTGTACAACTTGTCTGTAAGCGGACAGCCATTGTGAGGAACTGAGTACTGCCTCTCTAATTTGCGGAGCTGGTCGGTGGTTTTCACCGATAAAGGACATCACGAGAATATGTTTTTTCAGACAAATCATCTCAGGGCATTTCAAGCCAAGTTTCTGAATCCTCATCATGTTGTGCATCTCCTTCTCAGCCCACATGTGGATAACTTTTCTGTGGTTAAGTTTAGAAAATCGTTGCTTGAATCTATAATCATCTTTGATATACTTCTCTCTAGTTTTAAACTCGTTGAGGGTGGTCTTAAAAATTTTGATGGCGCATTCTTTGGGAAGAACCATTGCGGTATATGAAGGGTCACTGTCTCCGTGTACCACGACAGATTCCTTGCCGGTGGCAATGACTCCATTTACCTTTTCCAACATTCCATTATTCACGAGTTTGTATAGCAGGAGCCGCGTCGGTTCATCAACTCCCAGAACAGCGGTAGCCTGGCTCTCCTTCCTGTCCAGCATCTTGTTTCTCTTGCAGCTTGAGCGCTGGGACCTGGAGTGGGCCTTGAGACTGTTGAACACTCTGTTAGAAAGCTGCATATCGAAGGATCCCGCATCACCCGTCTGGAACTCTGGAGGGAACTCCATAACTTTGCTGGCATTCCTCCTAGCGGAGATGGTCTTGTCGTGTTTGGTGACAACTTTACCATCTTGAATCTTGTACCCGCATGGTGGTATACTGGCGTACTCCTTTTCGTTTGATTCAAAATGATCCCATTCTTCGCGTTGATCAGTTTCTTCTTCGGGTTCCTGAAGCAGTTGATCCGGAAACAATTCGTACTTGTACAAACCATTCCTTTTCATTTCGTTGATTTTTATTTGCTCGGAGTACTCTTGGTCGAATTGGGCCTGTAGAAGTTGAGCTATAGATCTGCCAATTTACATACAGAAACTTTTTTTAACCTTTTT